>JBBDGP010000310.1:567500-657500 GCA_037952835.1 Lithobates septentrionalis | reverse complement strand
ATGCTCAAACATGACTACTTTTAAAGAAAGGTCTGCCAGCTTGAGTATCACAGACGCTGTCCACAATAAAACAAACACAAAAGTGTGCTCTGTTTGTGCTTTAACAATGAAAGAAAAGGACCAACAGCAGGTGCGATTTCTGTGTTCATTCTTAATGACATTACAATATGGCCTACTGTATCAATACAGCGCACACAGGGTACACCTGGCGTACTCTGAATGAAGTAATGGAAAGTAGTTTATAGGATATGTGAACTATGAAACTATGAGGTCTATACAAGTAGTAAGACTTACACAGTATGTGGAAACAGGAAGTTCTATCCTCACTAGTAAATTACTTTTACAGCATTAAAATGTTTAAGTGAACTTTTTTTCTTAAAAAAAAAAAAAAACTTCCATGAAATGAGTCTGGATTAGTTCTGCCTTTATTTCTTTATTTTAGATGAAAGTTCACAGCAGCCTCCTGATCTAAATTAAATACAGTAGGCTGGCTTGGAACAGAACCAAATATTTAGAAGAGACCCCATGGTGATGAAGAGTTTGAATGTTGTTTACTCTATGATCAGATAATAGTTTTTTTATTTTATTTTTTTATTCAAGTCTACCAGCTAGCAGAACAAGCACCTTTGGGATTAAATAAGTATACAGT
The DNA here is from genome assembly GCA_037952835.1 of Lithobates septentrionalis. Lineage (NCBI taxonomy): Eukaryota > Metazoa > Chordata > Amphibia > Anura > Ranidae > Lithobates > Lithobates septentrionalis. Next base: position 656,851 of record JBBDGP010000310.1, on the reverse strand, counting down.
ATGTGTGTTTGAAATAGGAAAATAAATGGGACGTTTGACTTACCAGTAAGTTGTGTATCTTGGGAGTACAGCACAGGAAGTCACAGATGGGTTAAACACTGCTACGGACAAGTGATTGGACACTTGAAAAAGCTTTCCTGTGAAAGCCCCCAGTGCATCCTCATATAATCCCACCCACTTTTGTGGGACACCAGGTGTGTAGCAAGCAATAAGGAAAAACAGAGAACAGAGGAGAGGGCCCTATGCCCTGTACTCCAAGATTTGGAAAGTCAACATTTCCATCATCTTAATCTTACAGTACAGGACGTTCCCAAGCAATAAAGTGAGGGGATGGGCAACAACATGGCAAAGAGCAGAAAACAGGACTACAAAAAAAAAAAAGAACAGTCAACTGAATGTTGGGGGGGGGGGGGGGTCTGGATTGTAAGAAAACTTTAAAATGACTAAAAAGCCTGTGCTCTGGCTTAATAATTGTTGCAAGTTACTGCTCTGAAGGTACCAAAGAAAAAAAAATGATGAATCATAAAAATTAGCATTGTTGTACCACACATTGGTATACATTACAGAAACAGGTACACTGGTGTTACTATATGCAACAGATACCTGCAGCTTTCTTCCCAACAAACTTGCTGGGGTAATTGTAGGCAATTAGGGTCCCTACTACATATTTTATGGCAATGTCCCCAGATCATGTGGTTCTGGAAACATATTTTCTGTTTATTACCTCTGTTACCTATGTTTCCTGCTCAGCAGATCCTAAATTAGCTTTAATAATGGAACCGACCAATGCCCCCCCCCCCCTCTCTCCTCTGATACTTTTCATTGCAGCACGTTTGGCTTTAGCTAGGCGCTGGGAAAAAAAAAAAAAAGACAGACTTCTTCATGTTAACTGAGGTCATACAGATCTTAAATGACTATCTTCTGTATGAATTCCTGTTTGCAAAAGCTCACCTAGCCACATCTAAATTTCTTCAAACCTGGAATCCATGGCTTCAAGTCTCTAGATGTACATCTTTATTTTGAATGCCTCTCATTGAATTACTCCCCTGTTATCACCTCTTACGCAATAGGTTACTCACTCTCCTGATGCCCACGCATGATCTACTCTTTATCCTCACCACTTTATCTACTCCTGCTTTCGGTTCTTCTATTCATACATATCATACCTTCTTCTTCTATATTTCCATAGTTTGCCACTTTTGACATATTGCTTACTTATCAGTATGTGTGACATAGTGTGAACCCCGCCTGAACAGGAAACAATGTTCCAAATTTTGGGCTGTTACCAGAACAGGAAAATCTTCCGGGGGGGGGGGATTGTCACTAGTTCTGGTGAAAATCAGGGATTCCCTCAGCTTATAGGGATTTAGTCTGCATACATAGTTAGTCAGGTTGAAAAAAGACACAAGTCCATCCAGTTCAACCAAAAAAAAAAAAAAAAAACATGCAATCTCATATACACAATCCTTCACACACAGTTGATCCAGAGGAAGGCGAAAAACCCCAGCAAAACATGATGCAATTTGCTAAAGCAGAGGAAAAAATTCCTTCCTGATCCCACGAGAGGCAATCGGATTTTACCTGGATCAACTTTACCTATAAAGATTAGTACCCAGTTATATTATGTACGTTAAGGAAAGAATCCAGGCCTTTTTTAAAGCAATCTACTGAGCTGGTTAGAATCACATCTGGAGGGCGCCTATTCCACATTTTCACAGCTCTTATTGTGAAGAAACCTTTCCTTATTTGGAGATTAAATCTTCTTTTCCTCTAAATTTAAAGAGTGTCCCCTTGTCCTCTGTGATAACCTTAAAGTGAATAACTCAACACCAAGTTCACTATATGGATCTCTTAAGTATTTATACATGTTGATCATATAATCCCTTAATATCTTCTCACTTCATGTTTTGGTTATGGGACAAAAAGTAACATCTCCCCAAAGTAACACAGTTGGCAGGAGAAAAAGAAAAAAAAATACCGTATATACTCGAGTATAAGCCGAGGCATCTAATTTTTCCACCAAAAAACTGGGAAAACTTATTGACTTGAGTATAAGCTTAGGGTGAGAAATACGCAGCTACTGTAAGTGGAAAAGAGGGTCAACAATGTCCATTTGCAGCCTCATTGTGCCCATTTGCAGCCATAGTTCCCCCGAACTTCAAACTCGGTAGTTAAGTGTTCCTAGATGTCCCCTAGCTGCAGCCAAAATTTTGGGTCTCTGGACCCAAAGGGTCCCGAAATGACATTGCTGCAGTTGGACACAGTTTATCGAATTTGGGGCCCCGTATCTAGGAGCCACTTGGTGCTAGGGACCCCAAATTTAGTGTGCAAACCCAGTGGAACTACTACTACAACATATCTAAGCTGGGGTTCCTAGCACCAAGTGACCTTGAGATACGGGGCACCAAAGTCAGTTCGGAAAATGTCAAGCACTTTTCTGCAGCTGAGAATGACATTTTCCGAACCAAATTTGGGGCCCCGTATCTTGGGGCCACTTGGTGCTAGGAGCATCAGCTTTAGATATGTTGTAGTGCTAGTTCCACTGGGTTTGCACACCAAATTTGGGGTTCCTAGCACCAAGAGGCCCCCAGATACGGGGCCCCACAGTCGGTTCGAAAAATGTCATTCTCTGCTGCAGAAAAGTGCTTGACTCAAGTATAAGCCGAGGGGGGCATTTTCAGAAAAAAAAATGTGCTGAAAAACTCGGCTTATACTCGAGTATATACGGTAAATTGACTTTTAGTTCTACTTGAAAGACATTATGTGAAGTTCAAGTGTTTATTTTTTATTTTTTTAATTAACTCTTAACAGTTTTGCAGCCCTCAAGAATTGTAAGAACAGTTCCTGGAATGATTTTACATTTTTTTCCTTTGTACTTTAACCCTTTGACTGCCAGGATCAAATATAATTAGTCATAGTAATCAAAGGGTTTAAACAAGCTCTTGGCTGCAATATACAGAAAATTGGTTACAATTAGAATATAAAAGTTGTACACACCCCTTCATATTTTTGCTCTAAATGAATAGAAGAAAAACATATGTCCTCCAAAGTAAACAAGAAAAAGTATGCTACAGCAATTTAGTTAAAAAAAAAAATCAATTCAGAGCAGAGTATGATTTGAATATTTCACAAGGCACAATAGTCTGTTTATACATCAAGATGCCTTTATGTACATAAATGTCATTAGCTTTTTTATCATATGCTGCTCCAGTTAGTAGGGGGTTGTTATTCACACTTTTGTAGTCCTACGGGTTTCAAAGCTGTACTTTCAAATAACAAAGGGGCTTCCTACATCGCCAAAATTCAGTCACTGGGTATTACAGCTGTGTGGCAGTCACCCTTCATAACATTTCTGATGCCCAATCATAGCTTCCAGACTGTTGTGATTTAGAAATGGCCTTCTCTGGGGAGCATTAGTAGCATTGTGGTACATTACTAAAAGAAACTAATCAACACCAGCAGTGGGGCACAGAGGAATCTTGCCATAACAAAGCAAAGCTCGTTAAAAAAAAAAAAAACAGTATAGTCAAAGAAAACCACAAATATGGCAGGTGACTAGCCCACAAATGCACCTACATAATGTGCTTGACAAAGTTTAAATAAATGTTTCTTGATTAAAAATGTTGAGGACACCTAAGACTTCTTAAACTTCTTTGTGCAAATATTTAAACTAAAGCTGCCACAGATATATACTTTATCAAGCCCTTCTAGTGACATACTAGGAATACGGTGCTATTCTCATTGCAGGGAAATCTAAGTCGATCCAACCTTTCAAAGGGCAGAGTCAGAAATGTCATTGACCACAGCTTCTCATGTTTTCTGAATGTGATCAAACTTTACATTGAATTGGCCACTATAAGCTATGGCAACTTTACTGTTATTACACGGCCAGATTTCTACATAGCCAACAAACGGTTATGTCTACATAAGGTGGCACACTGCCACCCACACATCATGTAGCCAGCTTACATTAATGTATACACCTGTGTAATAAGACGGACATTCTAATGGCCAGCACAATCTGTCTGCATCCTCATTGTTGCTGCCGCCAAAACAGTATGCACTTTTGCTGGTAGTATAGTGTACTATGTACTTAGAGTTCTCCCCATTCTGGGTTATTACATGAAAAACATTTTTAGTGGACTAGAGGGACAGTTTGCTATACTCTTCTAGTTGTGAGAGAAGGCAAGCCAGTCAACTAGGGTAAAAGAGTAAAGCAAGACAGTTGCCTAGGGCAGTGTAAATCCAGCCTTACATTTAGAAAGACTAAAGTGTCTGTGTGCATATTATATATATACAGTCATCTGTCACTTTATTAGGTACACCTTGCTAGTACCGGGTTGGACCCCCTTTTGCCTTCAGAACTTCCCACACAAAAGTGGAACTTCTACTTTAACCACTTCAGCCCTGGAAGGATTTGCCTCCTTTGTGACCAGGCCATTTTTTGCGGTATGGCACCGAGTCGTTTTAAGTGACAATTGCACGTTTGTGCAACGTTGTATCCAAACAAAATGTATGTCCTTTTTTCCCCACAAATCGAGCTTACTTTTGGTGGTATTTGATCACCTCTGCGTTTTTTTTTTTTAGAACTATAAACAAAAAAAAAATTGCAATAAGCGTATATTGATTGGTTGCGCAAAAGTTATAGCGTCTACAAAATAGGGGACAGAATTATGTCATTTTTATTATTATTTTTTTTTTTACTAGTAATAGCGGTGATCTTCGTTTTTTTATCAGGCCTACGACATTGCGGCGGACTGATCGGAAACTTTTGACACTATTTTGGGACCATTGACATTTATACAGCGATCAAAGCTAAAAATAGCCACCAATTACTGTGTATAAGTCACTGGCAGAGAAGGGGTTAACACTAGGGGCGATCAGGGGGTTAACTGTGTTCCCTAGGTGTGTTCTAACTGTAGGTAGATGGGACTGACTGACTAGGGGAGGAGAGAGATTGGTGTTCATACACACAATCTCTCTCCTCTTAGAGAACCAGGATTTGATTTGTGTGTTTACACACACAGATCTGGTTCTCGTTCTGTCACGAGCGATTGCAGGTGCCCGGCAGTCATCTCGCCCGCCTGCTGTGTCGTCTTAAAGGAACAACATACAACTATGGCGATTTGCGCAGCTGTGCCAACCTGCCACAGTATAACTGCGGCAGCTGGTCGGCTAGTGGTTAAGGACTTATTTGGCATGTCATTTTTTTGGGGGGGGAGGGGGAGGTACCTAGTGTTGACAGGTACACAGCTCCCACTTCCGCTTGTGGCGCCACAAGCGGAAGTTCTCCTCTCCCCTCTGATTGCCCGGCCATTTAGGACACACAGCGCGACTTGCTCATGCTCAGTGCGCACCCATCTGTAAGGCTGTAAGCTGTCACAGCCGGGTGCCCACATGCCATGTCGGCGCCACAGAGAGAAGATTAACAAGGCTCGGGCGGCCATATTGCTGGACCGTGGGACAGGTGAGTGTGTTTTTTATTAAAAGTCAGCAGCTACAATTTTGGCAGCTGTGGACTTTTAATAAACACAAATATGGCTGGAACTCCGCTTTAATTCTTTGTGGCATAGATTCAACAAGGTGTTCAAAATATTCCTCAGAGATTTTTATCCATATTGACATGATAGCATCATGCAGTTGCTGCAGATTTGTTGGCTGCACATCCATGATATGAATCTCCTGTTCCACCACATCCTAAAGGTGCTGACTGTGGAGGCCATTGGAGGACAGCGAACTCATTGTTATGTTCAAGAAACCAGTTTGAGATGATCTGAGCTTTGTGACATGGTGCATTATCCTGCTGGAAGGAGCCATCAGAAGATGGGTACACTGGGGCGTGGCTTAGCTATGGAAGCGTGAGGACGCGTCGCCGGGAGCTCTGCACTGAAACGGGCCGTGAATCACCCGTAGCACCGAACAGCTAAGCCATCCCTTCATGCCAGGGGGCCGCAAACACCCACCGGTCACTGAGGAACAGAGGGGACCTGAAATTTCACACTACTTTCTGCGGCAACAGCAGGTTTCCTCGCCGGCGGGACGGAGCAAGATGGCGCCGCCTCGAGTCAGCATGGCGGGCGCTGCATCCACAAGTAAGAAGGGCGCACCTGCAATAACCTCCGCAGCGGAGGAGGACTTTCCCCCCCCTACCGCACAGAGCACCCTCTCCTATAGTGTCCCCGGCTCTCATAACTGCTGACACCCTGTTGCCTACAGATAACGTAGGGGACCTGAGTGGCCTAGTGTTAGGCTCTCTGCGAGACATAGTGTCAGGCCTCCCCACCAAACAGGACTTGAACGCCATGGCCACTTCTATTGTCAACGCACTAACCAGAGAACTGCATGACCTAAAACAGCAAGTGGATGTTGTCGAAGAGAGAGTGACCACGATTGAAGCCTCCCAAACTACCACAGAAGCACGCCTCACTACACTGGAGTCGGAGTACGGGGATCTTGTCGATGTTCAGCTGCGCCTGGACGACGGTGAGAACAGGAGCAGGCGGAACAATTTGCGCCTTAGGGGGATCCCAGAAGCCACCATGGGCCCAGACCTCCGATCCACAGTGGTCGCCATCCTAAACCAGGTTCTGGGCAAACCACCGACGGCTGACCTGGAACTGGACAGGGTGCATCGTATTCCAGGCCCCAGACCCCCACCCTCCGCACAGAGATCATCGTCTGAACTGGACTTTCCCCGTGATGTGTTATGTAGGGTGCATTTTTTCACTATTAAAGAGGACATTCTTCGCCTTGCCTGGGAAAAGGGCCCAATAGACTTTGACGGGGCCCCTATCAGGATTTTCCCAGACATTTCCAGACAAACACGCGCCATGCGTGGGCTCATGCGACCCCTACTGGAAGTTATCCGCGAGGCTGATGCCACCTACCGATGGGGTCACCCCTTCCATCTTATTGTCAAGAGGCAGGGGGCGGAATTCTACCTCCGCACGCCAGACCAACTCCCTGCCCTTTTTCATTTCATTTCCAGTCCAGTGATTGAGGTGCCCAACTGGTTTGACTATCTGCTCTCCCAGGATCCACAAGGTCCAGCACCACCCAGACAGCAGAGGGTTCGACGCTCAAGATCTCGCCCGCCAAACCGAGAGGTCAGAAGAGCCCATCCAACATCATCCGAGGACTAAACGCACGCTACCTTTCGGTTTTCGGTAAGACTTTCAGTACCTCATGTGGGCAGGTGTCCCGCTCCTTCCCCCCTCTATGGCGATCCTCCCAGGAACATTACAATCCACGCACCAGGACCCTTTTTTTTTCTCATTAGGGAGTCCGGCCCTATCGGTTGCTCCACTATTTTTTATTGCTTTGCTAGGTCCCCAGGAAATTTTTTCACCAGATACCATTTTTATTTTTGTTTTCCTGAAGGTGTCTCCTTTTTTCTATGGGTTAGTTCTTAATTTTGGACAGGGTTGGGGGGAGGGGGGACGCATTATAAATGTTGCATTTATGGTTCAGGCTAGACTTCATGCACTTCATCCGAATGTATATGATGTGAACGATGATGCTGAAGAGGGGGTACATGTTTTTCATGATTCACATCTGGCTATGCTGCCTTGAAGCACTGACAGTCGGGCGGTGGGGGTTCCCACCTAGACCGGTCTAGGAGAAGGGCGAGCTGACCCAAGGGTGCCTCTGTCCTCGGCCGCCTCTGCAATGCGTCAACACCAGTAGGTCATAGATGATAGAGGTCTACCTATTTGCACTTACTTGCCTTAAACACAGTTGCGTTTATGGATGTTATGCCCAGATGTGTGGTATATTTCGTTTTATTTACGATGGTTAATATATTGTTTTCTCAATGTATCTGATTCTGAAGGCCCCCCATTCAGTGCATCTCCCTACCACTCCCAAAAGTACCTTTTTATATTGCTTTTCTTGCTTCCATAGGTTATAGCAATAACTATTTTATTGCGCACCTCGCTGCATTGACCACCCCCCTTTAGGGCGACCTCCCGGTTGCTGCACTCTCCCTTTTGTGTCTCAACCGGGAGCTCATAGAGTAGTTACTTGACTAACTTAGATTTCTCCCACCCTCTTTCCCCTTCCTCCCCCCCCCTTTACTTACCCTCCTCTCCTCTCTTTCTTACCCTGTCATCTCCTTCCTTGTCCCCCCCTCTCACCCGATGCTGTTGCCCTCTAGTTAGGTGGGGGCGTGAACTAAAAGTGATTGTCCTCCTCGTCCTGTCAACAATTTTCAGCGCCTCGGCCGTCACAATGGCTCTCCTAAAGGTGACTTCCCTTAATGTACGGGGTCTCAATGTCCCGGAAAGGCGTTCTCAGCTCCTAGCTGACCTACGCAGAACTAAAACCCAAATTGCCTTTCTACAGGAAACCCACTTTCACGGTGAGCATATTCCTAAACTGACTAACAATCTGTTCCCGACGGCATACCACAGTATCTCACCTATCTCCAAATCTAAGGGGGTTAGCATATTAGTAGCAAAATCTGTACCATGGGCGTTCGGGGCGCAGCAGGCAGGCCCCCAGGGCAGCTTTCTCCTGATTAAGGGAAGGGTGTTTGACGTTCAGGTCACTCTTGCTAATATCTACTTCCCCAATACTGACCACGCACAGTTCCTGCGTGGGCTGATACCCAAACTGCTTGAGTTCACGGAGGGGATGCTCATTTTTGGGGGTGATATGAACTTTGCGATGGATCCCCTGTTGGATACCTCGCGGGGCGCCTCCCATCTCTCCTACGCCCGCCTTAAATGAATGAAATCTGATCTTCACTCACTTCGTTTGATGGACCCTTGGCGCATCTTACACCCCAGGGACAGGGACTACTCATACTTCTCACAAGTACATCATTCGTACTCAAGACTAGATTACCTGCTCCTGTCCCATAAGGACCTGCCAAGGGTGGTAGACTCATCCATAGATGTCATCTCCTTTTCGGACCATGCCCCAATACACCTGACGCTCCAAATGGGACCAATGTCTAAATCTCCACCTTCGTGGAGACTGAACGAGTCACTGCTACAATCTGCAGAGACCCGCGCTGAGATTCAAGCCAAACTACAGGAATACTTTGCACTTAATGAAGCCTCGGTCCCCAACCCCTTGGTGATATGGGAGGCGCACAAGCCAGTTATCAGGGGCATTGGGGCACGTCTCAAGAGGGAAAGAATCCGTAGAACTGAAGAACTTCTTCTTCAGATTAAGACCCTTGAATGTACACACAAGGCTAGCCTAGCTCGCTCCGTATACCAGGAGTTACTTAAAGCACGCGAAGAGCTTCGCTCGCTTCTATTGCATAAAACTAAAGAGAGACTAGCATGGTCACGTCGCACAATGTACGAATTCTCTAACAAACCTGGCTCTCTTCTAGCCAGAGCTTTACGGGGTCCCCGCACCAAAACTTTCATCCCCCACATTCTGTCCTCTTCGGGTCGGAAGGTCTCTACCTCAACAGAAATGGCGGAAGAATTCCGTTCGTTCTACAGTGGTCTCTATAACCTAGACAAACCCTCTTCTGATGCCCCCAACCCCACTGGGGGACCCACCCCACACGAATATTTAGCCTCCTCTGGCATGCCATCTCTATCGGCCGATACCGTGGAAGAACTGGAGGACCCCATTACGGTGGAGGAGCTGGGGGTAGCACTGGCGAGTTCCAAGCCTAAGAAAGCCCCAGGCCCTGATGGCCTTACTCCAATCTATTTCAAAACCTTCTTTGAGACGCTTTCTAAACCGCTAGTGGATGCACTTAATTCGATCACGAAAGGTAACTCCTTCCCCGTAGACTCCCTTAGGGCTTACATTTCTCTCATCCCTAAAGAGGGAAAGGACCTACTTCGGTGTGGGAACTACCGACCGATAGCTTTGCTAAACACCGATTTGAAATTATTTGCCAAGATCTTGGCGAACAGATTGCTCCCACACATACCAAACCTAATTCACAAAGACCAACCGGGCTTTGTCCCTCAACGGGAACCCCGTGACAACACAATTAGGGTGCTGAACCTCATACATGCCGCGAGGACCACGCAACGACCCTTTCTCCTGCTGTCAACTGACGCGGAGAAGGCTTTCGACCGTGTGGACTGGACATTTGTTAGGGCTACTCTCGAACACATTGGTCTCCGTGCGTCGATGCTCAGCTGGATTTTATCACTCTACTCTAACCCCACAGCTGTGGTTAGGGTTAACGAAACCAGGTCGGGTTATTTTAACATTCGGAATGGTACCAGACAGGGTTGTCCCCTGTCCCCCCTAATCTTTATACTTACCTTGGAACCCCTGCTCTGTAAGATACGGGCCAACCCCCACGTTGAGGGCTTCCGCAAAACATCTGGAGCCCACAAGGTCGCCGCTTTCGCAGACGACCTTATCTTCTTCTTGGCTGACCCCATTGCCTCGCTCCCCGTGCTGCTTCATTCCTTGAGGGAGTACGGGGCCTTGTCTCTATTTAAAATAAACATGTCCAAATCTTCCATGCTTAATATCACACTGGGCTCGCAAAATATCCGACAATTGCGCTTGAAATACCAGTTTCACTGGGCAACCGATACTATTCCGTACCTAGGAGTGGCCATCAACGCGGACCCCGCCGACCTTTACCAAGCAAATTTTGCCACTCTGCTACACAGACTTAAAACAGACCTGCAGCGTTGGCACTCTCTCACTTTAACGTGGTTTGGACGCTGTAATGCCATCAAGATGACAGCTCTCCCGAGGATACTCTATCTTCTGCAGGCCCTCCCCATACATCTCCCGCCCTCCTAGAAGATGGGTACACTGTAGTCATAAAGGGATGGACATGGTCAGCAAAAATACTTAGGTATGCTGTGATGCTTAAATGATGCTCAATTGGTACTAAGGGGCACAAAGTGCGCCAAGAAAATATTCCCCACACCATTACACCACCACCAGATTGAACCGTTCATACAAGGCAGGATGGATCCATGCTTTTATGTTGTTTATGACAAATTCTTACCCTACCATCGGAATGTTGCAGCTGAAATCGAGACGCATCAGACCAGGCAACGTTTTCCCAATCTTCTATTGCCCAATTTTGGTGAGCTTGTGCAAATTGTAGCCTCAGTTTCCTGTTCTTAGCTGACAGGAGTGGCACCCAGTGTGGTCTTCTGCTGCTGTAGCCCATCTGCTTCAAGGTTCGACGTGTTGTGCATTCAGACAATGTATCCTGCATACCTTGTTTGTAACGAGAAATTACGTTGCGTTTTTATCATCTCAAACCAGTCTGCCCATTCCCCTCTGACCTCAAAAACTAGGCATTTCATCCACACAACTGCCACTCATTGGATATTTTCTCTTTTTTGGACCAGTCTCTGTAAATCCTAGAGATAGTTGTGTGTGACAATCCCAGTAGATCAGCAGTTTTTGAAATACCCAAACCAGCCTGTCTGGCACCAACAACCATTTCATGTTCAAAATGACTTAAAGCGGAGTTCCACCGAAAAATTTAACTTCTGCTCATCTCATTCCTCCCCCAGTCTGGTGCCATATTTTGCACCTTTCGGGGGGGAGCGGATACCTGTCTGACAGATATCCTGTCCCCACTTCCGGGAGACCAGGCCATGGTGATCTACGTCAGCAGCTCAGTGCCCCTCCTCCTCTGCCAGCCAGTGAAAGAACGCAGCGCGCTTCACACATGCGCAGTAGGGGCCCGGCCGTGAAGCCAAAAGGCTGAACTGCCGGGTTCCCTTAGTAGCAATGGCTGCAGCAGCACCCAACCAGCCGATCCGAAGATCGCCTGCGGTGCCTACACTGCTGGACTTCAGGACAGGTAAGTGTCCTAATGTTAAAAGTCAGCAGCTGCAGTATGTGTAGCTTCTGACTTAATTTTTAAAGGGGCAGACGTCCTTTTTAAATACCCTTTCTTCCCTATTCTGATGCTTGGTTTGAACTTCAGCAAGTCATCTTCACGATGTCTAAATGCCCAAAATGCATTAAGTTGCTGCCATGTGATTGGCTGATTAGCAATTTGTGTTACCAAGCAATTGAACAGGTGTGCCTAATAAAGTGACCGATGAGTGTGTACACACATTATACAGACACACAGTGCCAGGGAGTGAGATGAACTTTTCAATAATGATATAGATGGCATCAAAGAGCTAATGAAGGGGGCTAACATACCTGACCCTACTAATAAGAATAATTTTGACTTGCCCGTCAATTTCATACCTTGGAGTACTGTACTACAAAATTTGGAATTGACAGGCAAGTCAAAATTCCTCTTAAATGCATCATACAGAATAGGACATAGCAATGTATTTATAGACCCTGGGAAGTGCCCAAGCAATGAAAGAGAAAGGTGGGCAACAACTAGGCAAACAGAACTGTGCCAACAGGCCCAACAAGGGTTATAAGGACCCAACTTCTGAGTGCCACCGTGAGAACTTTGCAGCCAAAAGCTACATTCGCAGAAAAGTGGAAATCAAGCCTTGAAGAAAGGGAGACCAAGCCATAGGTATTTGAAAAAGAATGGACAAGGCCAGAATCCCATACTCTCACAGTGCCTAAAGCTCTATCAAACCCAAAATCAAACATTTATTTTTTGCAGCTTACCAATTCTTAGTAAAGGTTCTTGGAAAAAGATTTTAGCAAACATTTTCAAAGTAGGGTCAACTGTCGGGTGTCAATCGAAATAAGAGGTGGAAGGTTGGCAAAGTACCAGGGTGCACTGCAGAGAGGGATGATGGATTGTGCCTGCTCAGTCTGTGTGCCGGGGCCAATCTATTAAGCTAACTAGGTGAGTGGCTTGGTAATATTTTTTTAAGTTCTGGCAGGGCTAGGCCACCGTTAATAAGCATCAGGGTACTCTTGGTTTCTTACCAGCCAAATGAAATTGATGAAGAGGAAATTAATTGGTTTAAAAAAGGAGGTTGGTATGTTCATTACTAAAGCTTGGAGAAGGTATGAGAATTCTGTCAGAATGGACATCTTTAAAATGGTGCACTAGCCAAACCATGAGAACAGGCCGATTGCCACTTCTTAACCACTTCAACACAGGGCAATTTTACCCCCTTCCTGCCCAGGCAAATTTTCAAATCTCAGCGCTGTCCCACTTTGAATGACAATTGCGCGGTCATGCAACACTGTACCCATATGAAATGTGTATCATTTTGTTCACACAAATAGAGCTTTCTGTTGGTGGTATTTAATCACCACTGGAGTTTATTTGTTTCTGTTATAAAATTTTGAAAATAAATGTTTTTCATAAATGTGGGCCAAAATGTATTCTGCTACATTTCTTTGGTAAAAAAATAACCCAAATCAGTGTATATTATTTAGTCTGTAGGACAGTTCTAAAGTCCATAAACTAGGTTAAATATCTGAAAATGGATCAATCCTGATGTACTGAGGCCCAAAAATGTCAGGACAGTACACACATCCCCCAAATGACCACTTTTTAGAACGTAGACAGACCAGGGTATTTATTAAGAGGCATGGTGGGTTTTTTGAAGTTGTACTATTTTTGTCTTCTTTGGAAAATTAAAACTACCCATATTGAGTCTTTGGTAAATTGTTCTAGAAGGCCGGGTCTTTTCTTATATGTTTAATGGCGACCTATAATGTTGTTCTAATGCTTTTTTGTAAAAAGCAAAGACTTTTTCTTAACACACTTCTAAAGCAGGATGAATTGGTGCAATGCCTTTTTGAATAGAGATACATGCACTTTGAGCCCAATTGTTGCTGCCTGAATATCCTGTAATTCAATGTTGGGGTTTTTGGAGAATCAAAGCCAGCTTTTGAGGTGAATCTGCTGGGCCAGCCGTTACTGGACAAAATTAGCAGTTGTTTGAAATCTATGCCGCTTGTAGATTATTTTTCAAATAATTTGGAAACCTTCTGAAGTGACTTGTCACACTGATAGGCGTCCAGAAATTTTTTTTTTGAGAGCCTTCGAAAGCCCTGTTGATCTTGGCATGACAACATCATATACATCAAAAGCAAAGAGAACACCAGATCGTAAACTAAAATGAACCATGCAGTTATTATCAAATTATCTATTGACCACAGATGCCTTCACTGATATTTACACACAAATAACAAAACAATACATAAACAGTTGTGTGGCGCTCATAAAAAAACAAAAAAAACAAACACCAAATGTGCATATCACGGATATATATATATATATATATATATATATATATATATATATATATATATAAGAAAAATAGAAGTCCACAAAATTAGATAGATAGATAGATAGATAGAAAGTCCACCAAAGAAATGTGAGAAAATCCTCCTGGGCCAAGCCACCCTTGTGTGCCAACCACCAAAGATTCACACTGCTCAATACCAGGAGAGACCACAAATGCAGGGAGGTCCAAAACCACTTTATGCAAAAGAACTCAAAAGGAGGAATGGATGGTGGATGATCCGGCTCGTCACAAACCTCCACGAGTAAGCACAACTCCAATTTTGTTATACGCAGTGTCCGCCATCATCATATCAGTCAGCCACTATACTAAGGTATGAATTCACATTTAGGAAAAAGCGTACAGCATAACATAATCCAGCCGTCAAACAACTTAGCGGGTGTGATGACGTCACCACGTGAACTCTGTCCTATGCACTGTTTGAAAGGACGTCTTCCCCATGTTAGACCTCTCTGCATTTGAGGTCCATCCCTCTGGTAAGCAGCAGTGTGAATCTTTAGTGGTTGGCACATAAGGTTGGCGTGTTCCAGGAGGATTTTTTTTTTCTTTGGTGGACTTTTATACTGATTTGTCAACTTCAATATTTATATCTTTTATTGGCACTAATTGCACATTTCTTCGTGAAATTGGTTTAATATTTGCTATGATAAACACCAGATCTTATATGTCTGAGGTCTAAATAAGACAAGTTTTACCTGCATACTACCTAATGAGGTTCTAATCATTGGCACTTAATCTGAAACCCTAGATTATAATGTGGAACTTTAACTGAAAAGGGAAGCTCCACTTTATGTATTGGCAGTTTTTTTTTCTTTCTGGCAGGTACCCACTCTCACTTCCGCTGGGATGCACTATGTGATTCCAGCGTGAGTTTGCCCACCCCCCCTACAACCACTGGGGAGATGCCACAAGTCTATTCTCAGAGCACACAGTATTTATAGCTGCTTTATTATATTTCTTTTTTGTTAGCTGAAGATCATTTTTAAAATTAGATCATGAAACAAACATACCATGCCAATGTGTCATTTGTTTAGGTATATTACCTTCATCTGTAGGCTCTGAATCAAAATCCAACAATTGCATTGTTCAACTGTATTGAAAAAGTAAACATTTTCAATGCAATATACTTTTTTTTTATGTGACTGAATTTGTATAATATTTTGGAAGAATAGTTATAATCAAGAGGAGTCTAGTGGCTGACAGAACAACAAACGACTTGTAAAGTGACATTTAAGAAGCCACTGTGCCCTATTTCTGTCTTTCTTCATATACTGGAGAAATAAAATGCTTAGGGCATTTCTTTATACTAAATTAAGGTCATCTTACTGTATACAGTTTGAAGCAGTTCGCTTGTAACTTGTGTGCACTTGTCTTACACTATTGCTTCTATAATATAGAGAAATCAGAAAAATAAAGCCGGCTTTAGGACAGGTAAATCTCAACAGCCTCAACTGTGTCTACACAGTGATCTGATCATATGGTAAAACTGCACATTTACTGGCACCAACTTATCATGCAATCTGTCAACTTTTCAAACAGAAAGCATCTGCCACACGCCTTAGAAAAATAGCTCAGAGGTATCTACATATCAGAAAAGAAAACCTGTTTAATCTGTTCTTCTTATACAAGCAAATAATATATAGGAACAATACTTTATTCTGCTGTTCACAAAGAGCAGTGGGATGTGGCGCTGACGAGGCCTGGTTTTAAGTTGCACTCTTGTGTAGTACTTGAAAGGAAGACTATTATCTTACTACTTTTACCCAGAAGCATGAGCAGCAGACCTAATGCCTGCTTCCAGTGTCTGTTGATGTGGATTACCTTTGTCAGTGCTTCGTCACAATCACCTATTGGAAGTTAAGTTGCACAAAAGACTATGTACTTGGGAGCATGCCAGACTCAAATACAGGCCATGGTAATGCTACTCTCATAACAGCAGCTGTTTATACTTACCTGATGTGCGACAGGTGTCAGACAATAGGTCTGGAATAGCCCTGCACCTGCTGCCTGCAAGTCTTACACAGGTACACTAGCAGGAATGACCTTTGTTTGCCTATCACCAGAGCAGATGTTCAGCGGAGAGCTGAGCACTGACACGCCTGTGCCTTTCTGCCTGGCATTTGTGCCTCACTTAGTAGACATGAGTAGACAGCAAACTGATCCAAGGAAAGAAAGCAGACCACAGATATGTTGCCTTGTCAGGAAGCCCTGCGTGTCTCTCTTCAAAAGCTTAAGCTTCACTGTCAGCTCAGGGCTTCTAGCTAGGTTGGGATCTCTGTTCAGACATCTCTCTGAAATCCTGGCCTCTTCACTATTCCACTATACCGGGTTATATTATTTCCAGAACTTCAAAAATCTTAAGCGGTTGCAGACCAAGAAAACATTCTTGTTAAAACTAACAGTGGCAACAGGGGATCTTTTATCTGGAATGATTTATGTATTAAAAAATATATAAAACATACATGTGTGAGTGTTTTCACAGTATCCTTTACAGTGAATTGTGTATCTGTGCTTCTTACTGTGACGGGCAAGGGGGGGGGGGGGGGGGGGGGGGGAAGATCACTCGCTTGTATATTTTTCTCACACACCTCTGGTGCAAAATTGGCCCCCTTCCACTGTAACCTTCCCAAAATTGACATTGCAAACCTTTAAAACAAAAACACTTAACTAATGAAAAATACTGTTTTCAGATAATATAGTTCTATAGATTTTCCACAGGCCTCGGGTCAGTCTTTAGATCTTATGCATTTTTAAAGTGAATGCATAGTGATTTTGTATATATTTTATTTTTTTCCATTTTTTTTGTCACGTAAATGTGAAATATTCATATGAAAGCGCTGCCCCTACCAAGATGGCAGGCTCTGCACAGAGACACAGTGCAGAAGGAGGCATGGTAAGTCAATAATGTGGGAATGATCAGCTGCAGAGAGACCATAGGCAAAACTGCTGAGTAATCCTTTGTTCTCTGTTGCACATTTTCGGGCACACCAACATTTTAGTTCCTCTTTAACCACTTGCCAACCGCCCCATAACAGCTGTACTGCTACAGGGTGGCCGCGCTACACAGGACCACGTATTTATACGTGATCCTGCACTTCCGGGTATCGGGCACGAGTGTGCGCCTCTCCCACTGTGTAGAATCACAATGTCTGCCGAGATCATTCTGTACACAAGCAGAACGGCGATCTGCCTACGTAAACATGGCAGATTGCCATTCTATCAGTACAGGTGGCATGGATCCTGTGTTTCTGTAATGCAGGAACACTGATCCATGTCTTCCACTAGTAAAAGAAACACTCTCACTACACCGAAACACCAGCTAGGCACAGTTAACCCTTTGATTGTCCCAATGTTAACCCCTTTCCCAGGGAGTGTCATTAGTACTGTGACAGTGCATATTTTTAGCACTGATCACTGTAATAATGTCACTGGTCCCCCAAAAAAGTGTCAAAAGTATTAGTGTCCAATTTGTCTGCCACAATATCGCAGTCCCACTATAAGTCGCTGATCGTCACCATTACAAGTAGGGGAAAAAAATAATCAATATATCCCATAGTTTGTAGACGCTATAAACCAATCAATATACACTTATTGGGGGAAAAAAAAATATGTAGCAGAATACACAGTGGCCTAAAATTGATGAAGAAATTGGATTGTTTACATTGTTTTGTTGGGTATGATTTATAGCAAAAAGTCAAAAAGTTTTTTTTTTTTTTTTTAAATTGTTCTTTTTTTTGTTTATAGTGCAAAAAAAAAAAAACCTGCAGTGGCGATCAAATACCACAAAAAGAAAGCTCTAATTGTGGGGAAAAAAAGACATAATTTTACTTGGGTACAGTGCCGCACAACCGCGCAATTGTCAGTTAATGTAACGCAGTGCCGTATCTCAAATGGCCTAGTCAGAAAGGGGCGGGGGGCGCGTGGCTTGGCTATGAAGGAGTGAGGACGTGTGTCTCCTCAGCTTCCCGTCCACCACTACAGCAATAGCCACACAGAGGGGAGATATTGCTTCCGGAACAACGGAGAACATGTCACAGGGACGGAGAGCGCTCTCACAGCAACCAAGGGCGGACGGGTCCTGGCAGGAGCAGCTGGACACCTACTTCGGCCCCATCCGTGGACCGGGACATGAGGCCTCCAAGATATCGCTGACGCCGAAAACAACAAAGGCAGCAAAGGCTGCGGCCCAGCAACTGCAGCAGCAACAGCTACTGGACTCGCAGATCCCCTCTCCGCGGTTGGTGAGTGATACAGCCCCCCCGCTCTCCCCGGGATCCTCTGCCTCCCATCACCAGGGCCCTGACATGGCTGACTTCCTAGGGGAGGGGGACATAAAGCGCCATATTTGGTCCCTCCCCACCCAGGATGACCCAGAAAAATTTACAGCCAGAGTGGAGAAAGTCTTCAGGGAGGACATAGCCCAGCTCAACGCTGACACTAATCACTTGGTATCCAGGATGGAAACTTTGGAGCAGAGACTAGATGAAGCCCTGCCTGTTATCTCCATGCTCCAAGACAAATGCAGTTCCCAAGATCAGAGAATTGAGATTTTACTATGTCAATTAGATGACTTTGAAAACCGCAGCAGGCGAGCAAATATCCGCATACGCAGCCTGCCAGAAGCCACAGCTCCTAAAGATATTGTTCCCACCCTGGAGGATATATTTACAGAAATATTAGGTCTGCCTGCTACTGCTCCTATTGAGATTGTGCTCATAGAGCCCTTAGAAAGGGGGGGGGGATGGTTAAATTGATATTGAATTCAATTTTTAAGTACTTTCAGCAGCTGATTTATTCATTTATTCACTTACCAAGGGTGCAGCTGGTGACATCAATACTGCCACAGATTTCCTGTTTCAGGGTTGCTTCTTTCTCTTGCAGCATCCTATGGAGCCACCTTTATATGCAGGGACTATAGAGCACCCTTGTATGCAGGGACAAGAGTTGTGTCTCTGCGCAGTGTTCATCAACAGAAACACATAGCCCCAAAGTCTAGGAAGGCTCCCTCCCCAGCCCTCTTCTCCAAGCTAAGAGACTGGCCTGAACTATCCACTGTTACTCTTCCCTGTTAAGACTGGAAGTTAAGGGAAGCATTGCTGAGAGAACGGGAGCCAGCAGCATTGAAAGGTGTAAACTGTAAGTGCTGAAGTAAGAATTTTAACAAATAGTTTACTGGGGAATGTTTATTTTATTGTACTCAATGTGTAAAAGTATTATTCCAGCTTAAATCTAATAAGGCCTAAAAATATCCCCTCACCCTCCTAACACCTATGCTGACTAATCTTTAAAAAAAAAAATACATACACTTATCATATTTTTCGAAAGCCCTGTACACACGGGCTAAATGTCGGATGGCATCGGCCAGTTCAATAGAAACCAGCCGACATTAAGCCCGTGTGTACTGCAGGCGGTCCGACAGAAGCTGGCCAGCTTCTGTCAAAGGGGCATGGCCGAAAAAGGTCTGTCGACTGTCTCCTGTTCAGGGCTCAGCCAATAGCTGAGAGCACTGACCGGAGTGTTAAGATGGGAGAGCCATCCCCCTGTCAGAACACAATCGAACAGCAGGGGAGATCGCTGTACTAAAATTGGATTGTTAGTAAACTGGCTCTGAACTGAGCTGTGAGTTTTCTTTTAATTCACCCTGCTGGGATGTATGAAAAACTACCAGTGTGTACTAGGCTTAAGTCTGCTCCGGAGTGGTCACATCTCCCTGTGTCAGCCAGCAGCAGCTGCAGGGAAGAGGAGAGTGTGCTTGACAATGGCCGGTAATGCCTGAGAGTGGTGATGTCACCCATAGGCTCCTATGACCATCTGCTGTCAGGGCTCCCGCCTCTTCTCTGCAACTACTGCTGGCTGACACAGGGGATGATGTGACCAGACTGTAGCAGGCTGAAAAAAGTTAAGTATATGTATATGTGTGTGTGTATATATACACATATATATATATATATATATATATTTTTTTTTTACAAAGGTTAGCCAGCATAAGTGTTAGGAGGGGGGAGGGGACATTTTTAAGGCTAATTAGGGTTGAACTGGTTCAATACTACTTTAATGATTAACACATGTGAAATATAGTTTAAAAAAAATCTCCTTCATCAATTAGGGCTCACTTTACTCCTTATAATGGGGCAACGATGAAAGTATTTGCTAGCTAGTGTGACATAAGAACAGGTGTATAGAAATGTATCAACAATATCCTTTATTGTTGTATTTGTGTCATGTATTTGTTCTGTGAAACCTTGCTAACTTGCCTGTGGGCATCCAATGGACCAGATAAACCGATTGTATAATACAACTTTTTTTTTTTTTTTTGTTACTTCCAGGGACTTAGTAAGCGTGTCACCCGTAAGTGTTGCAAAGGTTCCCATTGCATTTTCTAACTGCAACCCTGGCTGAAACGCAGACACATAAGTGCAAATACTAAATAAACATTGCAGTTATATACACACTAGAACACTGACAAGCACACAAATATCATCAGTAATACCATCTGGCTAAAGAGTCTGCTAGCTTTGTCAGATCTCTATAGGTCAGTCTATGAGGAGATGCATAAGCTTGAGAATCAAACTACACCCTGCAACATACAGCTAAATGTACATAGCATTTTATTACAAACCTGAACCTTTGCACTGTCAACCAGCCTAAAAGATTACAGAATTGGGTCACACTATAGGTGGTCACAACTAGAATTACAGGTTGAGAAGTACAAAATCATTGTGAATATTTTATTAAGACTTTTGTAATGTTACAATAATCCATCTTCCCTTGGAATGCTTTACCATGGAATCATCTGTGAATAACCCCCATATTTTCCAATGCCCAGGGATAACAATTTTTGTGTCAGTTATTAAAAATCATGTATTTGCTAACACAAAACAAAATAAACAAGGGATGTTATTTCACATCTGCATATATTGTGGATTTAATAAAAAGACCCTGGAAATCTGTGACTTGGTTAAAGTGGTTCAAAAGGCTAAAGATTGTTTTAACTTAATGCATTCTTTGCATTAAGGTGAAAAAAAAAAAACCTTTCAGATTCAGCTCTCACTGCAGCCATCCTAAAGACTTATCTGAGCTCAATCTCGGTCCAGCACTGTGCACAAGAGCAGCGGTGCTACTCTGTCTCTCCCTCCTCAAAGGACTCTGAGAGCAGTGGGAGCAATTGGCACCCACTGCTGTCAATCACATTCAGTGATGTGGGGTGGGGCAGAGATACACTGTGTCTCAATAAACATAGTGTAGCTCAGGAACGAGCCTGCACAAGTAGTCCCACAGCAAGTGGCTTGCTGGGGGGGTACTCAAAGGTGGGAGGAGCCAGGAGCGCCAGCAGAGGGCCAGAGAAAAGGTTTGGGGCTGCTCTGTGCAAAAGAGAGAAAAGGACAAGTTTGTTATTGAAAAAATAAATAAATAAATAAGATTATTCTACATCCATATACTGATAAAACCTGCGGGACTGTCCCTTCATATAAATCACACTCCCACATTACCTTCCTCACCCTCCTGCTTCTCCTAACCTCTTGGTGACATATCCCCAAACAGTCTCTTTTCCTTTTCTTCCAAAGACCAGCCTTCCCTTTCTCCTGTGCTCTCTGGAATGCCTGCTGTGTCTAACAAACTCACTTACTGAAGCCTGGCTTCATGAATCTGACACTACTTCTCCTGCTTCCTTCTCCCAAGGTGGCCTTCTCTGGACTCACTCCCCCACACCAAGTGGAGAAAAGGGAGGTGGAGGGGGAACTCTTCTAGCCACATGCATCGATAATGAAAGTATACACTGCGCTAAATTCAAACAATATAAGATGCGGAGCGGCTACATACGGGGTGACAACAACCAAAGAAACATGTGAAAATAAAATGTAGCGCATAAAAGGTGCAAAAAGTCTTTGATCAAGAAAACAACTAAAATAAAATGAACAAATGTCCACAAATATTGAAAATAACAGTGAAAAAACTTATAAGTCTCTCAATGTAGGTGAAAAAAAAAAAAAGGGTCCAATGAGTGAAAATGGAAAACAAATGACATGGAGTGTCCCACTGGAAATGGTACGATGTAAAACAACAGATGTTGTGACACGGGTAAATCATCAGATCATCCCCAAGTTGTATCTCACAACTGCATGTGACTTAGTGAAGTTGGTGTGTAAGAAACTCTTACCAGATACATTGGACTCCCTTGTCAGCGACAGGGAGTCACTCGAGCGGGTTGCCTCTCAGGGCCTGGAAGCGGACGTCACGGCTCTGCGAACCATCTGGGTCAAACTCTGCGTGGATCTCCCGGGGCCACCAGGTGGGTCCTCTCAAAGGATGGCCAAGGTGCGAATCAGAGGGAACAGAGCGTCACGTGGAAAAACTGAAGTGAAGGCTGGTTGGATCTCTCAGTGGATATGTGGAGAAAAAATAAACAGGCTCCACATAGTGTAGATGAGCAAAGTGGGATTTTTATTGCTAAAAACGCCAGGATACAATAAAATGTGATCACAGGGTATAAAAACAAAGATGGGCAACAAGAAGGATGCTGAAAGCGCCCGACGCGTTTCGATCAAATAGATCGTCTACTGGGGCATGCAGCATCCCCTCCAAGTTGCCTAATATTTATAAAAAAACATTCCAAAAAGCAAATTGTATGTGCTGTCAATCCAACTTCCCCATTGGATGAGTGGGGTCACATGATCGCACCTGACTGAGCCTAGCAGGTGTAGAACATCAAACACTTACATACATGGTATGTGGTTAACCTGTTGAGTATCCCCAAACAGGCTTCACATTGAACAGTAATAGGGTAGTGCAACACCAGAGTGTTTAAACATTTAATGGTGAAATGGAATGAAGGAGATTACACTTTCGGGCACAATACTCCCCTTGCTGACACTTCTGTGTCTGCTTGTAACTACAAGGGAGTCTGTGCCAATCAGGGACCGCGTCTCGGGGGGCGGGCGGAGCCGACAGCCAATAGCGGCAGAGACAGGAAGTCACCGTCGGCGCCGCCCGTCCTCCACGAGGCAAACACAGGGAAGTGACGTCAGAGCGCAGGGCTTGCTCGACGTCTGTCCCCTGTCATGTGAAACCTCTCTGTGAATGTCTAACTATGGAGACCCCCGTAATTGCCACACTCCACAACGGCGGAGTCTGGATTATAATTATCACTCTCCGATCCATGTGAATAGATTCAGCCCCATTAGGGACAATGTTCCCTACGAAAGGTACGGAGGTACATACTCTCATTATGAAAGAGACGATGACTATTACCACCGTTCCCCTTACATCTACAATCAAAGCAGGCCTGGCCCCCATCAACCCCAGGATTTTCAGAGAACCACAGACTACCATTCAGGAAATTTAGACAGAAAAGAGGGACCAGAGGGGGGAGGAGGGTCCAACGCCAAAAGGAAAAGAGTGTGAGAGGTACGGGTATTTTCAATTTGAGTTCAGCTGTACTAACAGAAGCTGAGAGGTCAGTCCTAGACACAGGACTCAAATTCGTACCACCTAAACCACTCAACCATTTTTCCACATTCATTGATGTTCTTAAATTCACCAGGAAGCTTAGTGTACAGAGGCACTTTCTCACCAAAATCACTCTCCCCACACAACAGACCATTGTTACAGCCACTACTCAAGTGGCGGCATCTTCCCACAATGGAACTGCACCCTCCACAGAGGGAACGTCCTTGCACCCTCAGGTAATTCATTCGGGACTGTCCAACCCATCCTTATTCAATCCCCCTGGCACCTTGGCTCCTTCTATCCAGGTCTTCAAGAGTTTGGTTCTGGAGGACCCGGATAGATTAGCCAAACGTCAAAAACGTCTTCATGTCAAATCTGACATCAAGGCTGGTTTAAAATCATTGTGTGAAAATAAGAACCTTGTCATCCGCCCGGCAGATAAGGGCGGTGGCATTGTTGTTCTCGACAAAATAGATTACCTCCATGAGATGAATAGGATTTTAGGTGATTCAGATACTTAGTGTATTCCTAGGGATCCCACAGTTCCCTTTAAAAAGGCCTTGGTGGAATTGATAGAGGAAGGTTTCTCCTTGGGAATTCTCAAAAAAAAAGGAAAAATGCTATTTGGTTCCCCAAGTACCACGTATTCCCGCCATATACTACCTCCCCAAGTCTCACAAGAACCCTACCAATCCTCCCGGCCGACCCATAGTCAGCGGGATCGATTCGGTTACGGCGAGGATTGGTAAATACGTGGACTTTTATTTACAACCTCTGGTTCAAACCACTCCCTCCTATCTGAAAGACACCAGAGACACAATTAAATTATTGGAGTCGGTTTCAATCAAAAAAGGTACCCTCTTAGTAACAGCCGACGTTGCCGCGTCATACACGTGCATACCACACCATCTTGGTTTCGAAGCAGTTGAAAACCATCTCTCCAGAGATGGAAGACTCCCCACATTACAACGAAACTTTATTATGCAGCTGTTAAAATTCGCAACCAGGCATAATTACTTCTTGTTTCAGGACCGATTCTTTTTACAACAGAGGGGCGTGGCTATGGGGGCTAAATTTGCCCCCAGTCTTGCTAACCTCTTCATGGCCCAGTGGGAAGAGGATGTCGTCTATGCTGCCCGGAGACCTGAATTGGTTCTTTGGGCTAGGTACATAGACGACATCCTCCTCCTTTGGGAAGGAGACCTGCCATCCCTGGAGAGCTTCATGAACACTCTCAATGTCAACGATAGGGGGATCTCTGAGTTTTGAAGCTAGTACAACCAAGGTACATTTCCTTGATCTCGAAATTTCAGTTGTGCACCAACACCTGGAGTTTCGTACCTACTTCAAACCCACAGATCGGAATGGGTACATTCCGATCGACAGCTGCCATCGCGAACAATGGCTTCGGTCAGTGCCCCGCAGCCAGTTTTTGAGATTGAAGCGCAACTGTACCCAGACTTCGGACTTTATATCCCAATCTCAAGTCCTTAGAAGTAGATTTTTGGATAAGGGTTATGACCCCTATCTTTTAGATAACGAAATTAATAGAGCTTTACTCACTGAAAGGCAGGCCACACTTACAGAACGCTCTAAAGACAATACTACATTCAATGCCAAGTTATCCTTTTTCACCACCCATTCCATTCAATCTAAACAGATCAAAGGTATCATTAAAAGACACTGGGGAATACTACAGAACGACAGACTACTTGGTCCTGTTTTACCCAAACAGGCCTCGGTGGTCTTTCGAGGTGCTAGGTCCATTCAGGGACAGATGGCTCCTAATATAATAGATCCCCCCAAAAAAGTGTCGTTCTTTCAGGAGTGCAAAGGCTACTATCCCTGTCGTAAGTGTCAAGTTTGCCTCCATAACATTGGGGGAAGACGCAAGAGCGTCACTTTTAAATCCACGGTCACTTCCCGTATCTACTCCATGAAGCATTTCACTACGTGCTCCTCGCAATATATCGTATACCTGATAACTTGTCCCTGTCACAAGCAATATGTGGGTCGCACGATCAGAACTTTCTCTGTTCGTGTCAATGAACACGTGGCTGCAATAAAAAAAGGTAGGGACAAGCACACCGTGCCACGTCACTACCTGGAGCACCATGATAGGGACCCCACAGGAACCCTGTTCCAGGTTATCGATAGGTTCACCCCACACTGGAGGGGCGAGTCACGTCTACGTGGGGTTTCACGCCTCGAGACGTACTGGATCCACGAGTTGTAGTCCTTCTTCCCGTTTGGGTTGAACGTGGAGTGGGACCTCAACTCGTTCATCAATTCATCATAATAGCAATTTTTGCTGCACCCACTTGGTTCCGTAATCATTATATTCATTGCTTTTCAGGTGCTCCCCTTTTTTAACTTTACCATCCATGTATAAGTCTATTTTGTAAGGTTCACACATTTTTAGTCTCCCCTGTTTTGGCGCATTTCTGGTGGGTGCGCTCACATCAGGCTCAGGGGTGAGCTATATCTCCCTCAGGTTTTTTATACTGGCATGGTTATGGTCAACATTTTGGGGACGGCGCATGCCGGGGTAGATGCAATGTTTGTGAACTTACTTCATTGTATATTTTTGGAAACATTGCATTTCTATCATCTATTTTGTCCATTGTTCCGTTAAGAAAAGTTTTTTTACACACTTTGGGGGCCCTTGCCATCATTGATTGATTCAATGGCGATTTTCCGGTCCCTGGTCCCTTTTTGGTTAAGAACGAGCTAAATACCGCCCCTTTTTGAGGTGTGCCCCTCTGCTGCATGGCCCCCTCCTTTGTGCACTGCTTTGTGTGGGGTGATATGCATTATCCCTCACTTTGCAAGTGTTTGCTGTCAGTTTCCCACCTGTCTGGTGGGTTTCCGGGTTGCCATTTGTGTTTAATGTTGTCTCCTCCGGGGACACGGGGGAGGAGCGTGGGTACCGGCGTTTGGAACGTCCGGTCTGACGCTGGTCTCTCCTCCCTCTTCCCCCTTTGACCTTCACAGAGAGGTTTCACATGACAGGGGACAGACGTCGAGCAAGCCCTGCGCTCTGACGTCACTTCCCTGTGTTTGCCTCGTGGAGGACGGGCGGCGCCGACGGTGACTTCCTGTCTCTGCCGCTATTGGCTGTCGGCTCCGCCCGCCCCCCGAGACGCAGTCCCTGATTGGCACAGACTCCCTTGTAGTTACAAGCAGACACAGAAGTGTCAGCAAGGGGAGTATTGTGCCCGAAAGTGTAATCTCCTTCATTCCATTTCACCATTAAATGTTTAAACACTCTGGTGTTGCACTACCCTATTACTGTTCAATGTGAAGCCTGTTTGGGGATACTCAACAGGTTAACCACATACCATGTATGTAAGTGTTCGATGTTCTACACCTGCTAGGCTCAGTCAGGTGCGATCATGTGACCCCACTCATCCAATGGGGAAGTTGGATTGACAGCACATACAATTTGCTTTTTGGAATGTTTTTTATAAATATTAGGCAACTTGGAGGGGATGCTGTATGCCCCAGTAGACGATCCATTTGATCGAAACGCGTCGGGCGCTTTCAGCATCCTTCTTGTTGCCCATCTTTGTTTTTATACCCTGTGATCACATTTTATTGTATCCTGGCGTTTTTAGCAATAAAAATCCCACTTTGCTCATCTACACTATGTGGAGCCTGTTTATTTTTTCTCCACATATCCACTGAGAGATCCAACCAGCCTTCACTTCAGTTTTTCCACGTGACGCACTGTTCCCTCTGATTCGCACCTTGGCCATCCTTTGAGAGGACCCACCTGGTGGCCCCGGGAGATCCACGCAGAGTTTGACCCAGATGGTTCGCAGAGCCGTGACGTCCGCTTCCAGGCCCTGAGAGGCAACCCGCTCGAGTGACTCCCTGTCGCTGACAAGGGAGTCCAATGTATCTGGTAAGAGTTTCTTACACACCAACTTCACTAAGTCACATGCAGTTGTGAGATACAACTTGGGGATGATCTGATGATTTACCCGTGTCACAACATCTGTTGTTTTACATCCTCGTACCATTTCCAGTGGGACACTCCATGTCATTTGTTTTCCATTTTCACTCATTGGACCCTTTTTTTTTTCACCTACATTGAGAGACTTATAAGTTTTTTCACTGTTATTTTCAATATTTGTGGACATTTGTTCATTTTATTTTAGTTGTTTTCTTGATTGAAGACTTTTTGTACCTTTTATGCGCTACATTTTATTTTCACATAGCCCCATGCATCACCTATCAGGTACTTCACCCACCTCCCTCTCTGACACACTGCTCTTTTGAGGCACATTGTAAGTCTATTTTTTCCTGTTTCTCTAATTACTGTTATCTACTGATCCCCTGGACTGATATCAAATTTCCTGGATGATTTCTCTGCCTGGCTACCTTACCTTCTCTCTTCTGAAATCCCCACTATCATTCTTGGTGACTTCAACATCCCTGTTAATGCTAATACTACTACTACTTCTAAACTCAGTCTAAACTCATCCCTTGACCTAAAGCAAAGGATACAGGATCCTACTCAATCCAACGGCAATACCCTTGACCTTGTCTTCTCCTCTCTGTGCAGTCCGTGCAACCTCTCCAACAATTCTCTCCCACTCTCTGATCACCACTTTATTAAATTCACTCTCTCCAGGTCTTCCATGTCCTCTCCTTCCAACCACCTAACCGTTACCCGTAGAAACCTTCGCCCCTCTCTTCTCTACTCTGCTACTGACCACCTGTATGACAAAATTTCACCCCTGTCATGCCCCAACCTAGCCACATTCGTTTACAACAGCTCACTGTCATCTTCCCTAGACAAGATCGCCCCCCTCACTACACGCAAAATCAGGCCCCGACCGCTACAGCCCTGGCAAACAGACGACAGCAGAAGTCTCAGAAAACGTAGCTGCGCTCTTGAGCATCTGTGGCGGAAAACTAAGTCCCAGGAAGACTTCAACCAATATAAATCTGCCCTCCTAAAACTATTTCTGCGTCCACACTGCCAAACAGACCTATTTTATCACACTCATTAACACATTATCATCCAGTCGCCGTCAACTCTTGTCTACCTTTAACACTCTTCTTTGTCCTCGACCCTCTAACTCACTCACTGCCCAGGAGATCGCCAATCACTTCAAAAATAAGATTGATACAATTTGTGAGGTCATCAATGTGCAAAAACCTCCCCTATTCAACACCCCATGTCCACAAGTACAATCATTGCTTCCCTCATTCAACCCCTCTAGTATTAACGAGGTTGCTAAACTTTGTTCTAATGCCCGCCTAGCGACCTGCCCTCTGGATCCTGCTCCCTCAAAAATGCTACGCTCACCCTCTGACTCAATTATACACTCTCTAACTCAGTAGTCATCAACCCTGTCCTCAGGGCCCACTAACAGGCCAGGTTTTATGTATTACCTTGGGGAGATGCAGACTAGAATACTGCAATCACTGATCAGCAAATGATATCACCTGTGATATATTTCAGTTATCTTGCAAACCTGGCCTGTTAGTGGGCCCTGAGGACAGGGTTGATGAGCACTGCTCTAACTCACATTTTCAATCTTTCCCTCTCTTCCCCAACTCTTTAAAACATGCGCTAGTCACCCCTATCCCTAAAAAGCCCTCACTGGACCCCACCAATCTTAACCTACACCCCATCTCCTTACTCTCCTTCTCCTCCAAACTCCTTGAAAGACTGATCTACAACCGACTGAGCGACCAGCTTACTATGAAAAAACTTATTGATCTTCTTCAGACTGGATTTTACCCTCAACACTTCATGGAAACTGCTCTCCTTAAATTCATCCACGACCTACTAACGGTTAAAACCAACGGACACTATTATGTACTACCTCTCCTGGACCTCTCTGCTGCCTTTCATACAGTGAACCACCCCCTCCTCAAAAGAAAAAAACTCCACTCCTTTGGTCTCCGTGACTGTACTCTTTGCTGGTTCTCATCCTACCTATCAGACTGCTCCTTCAGTGTCACAACGCTTCTTTCTCCGTTGGGGTCCTCCAAGGTTCTGTTCTTGGACCTCTCCTTTTCTCAATCTACACCTCCTCCCTGGGTCAGTTGATTGCCTCCCATGGCTTTCAATATCATCTCTACATGGACGAGACCCAAATCTATCTCCCCACCCAAGTCACTCCATCTGTCTCGTCACGCAGCACCAACTTACTAGCAGATATATCAGCATGGATGTCACATCACTTCCTCAATCTCAACCTACCCAAAACTGAGCTCATGATTTTTCCTTCCCCACATGCCACTTCCCCAATTTCTCTGTCAAAATCAATGGCTCAACTATCAACCTGTCCACCCATGCTAAGTGTAAACCTGGACTCTGAACTATCCTTTCGGCCCAACATCCAATCGCTGTCCAAAGCTTACCACCTCAACATCTCCAAGATACACCCCTTCCTAACCAATCTCCCCACAAAGCTTCTAATCCACTCCCTGGTCATTTCTCACCTTGACTATTGTGACTCCCTCCTCATTGGCTTACCTCTAAATAGGCCATTTCCCTTTCAGTCCATCATGAACACTGCTGCCAGGCTCATCCACCTTACAAACCACTCGGCATCTGCTACCCCTCTCTGCCAATCCCTCCATTGGCTGCCACTCAACCAATGAATCAAATTCAAGATACTAACAGTAACTTACAAAGCCATCCACAACCTGGGCCCTAGGTACATCTCTAAACTGCACTCAAAATAGCAAATTGTCCTCTTTGCTCGTCTCAAAACCGCCTGCTCTCTAGCTCCCTTTTCAACTCATCCCATGCTCGCCTCCAGGACTTCTTCCGAGCCTCTCCCCAATCTGTCCGACTATCTTCTAGTTTGTCTACTTTCCG
This sequence comes from Lithobates septentrionalis, assembly GCA_037952835.1. NCBI lineage: Eukaryota > Metazoa > Chordata > Amphibia > Anura > Ranidae > Lithobates > Lithobates septentrionalis. The sequence goes on along the minus strand of JBBDGP010000310.1, from coordinate 626,407 downwards.
ACGATCCCTGAAAACTCATCTCTTCAGAGAACCCCACCTAAAAACTGTACATTTATTTTCTCCATCAGCACATCCCCCATACTTACCACCTCTTGTATCTTTTGACCTTCCCTCTTAGACTATAAGCTCTAATAAGTATGGCCTCTGATTCCTACTGTAAAATGTATTGTATTTGTACTGTCTATCCTCAAGTTGTAAAGCGTTGCGTAAACTGTCAGTGCTATATAAATCTTGGATAATAATAATGTAACCATTTCAGTACAACATTACAGTCAGACTTTAGAAATAGACAAAAGATACATACTGGCAATGTGTTTTTACCATTTTCACCACTCGCACACAAAAAGGTTACATTTGCCACAAACATGTATTTAGGTTGGCAATCCAAGAATGAGGGCTTCAAACCTGTGTACCAAAACAAGTACATTTTCAAGACATGTCATGAGTTTATATTTAAAGTTGTATACTGTATAGATCAAATGCCAACATCACTAGAATAGAGATCACAACTGCTGAATTTTAGCTGATATGCATCATTCATACACATCACAAGATCTGAATCTGATAAAAAAAATGCCAAACAGGAAGACTTGTCACTATTTTAAAGCATGCCAGCAATAAAAAAAAAAAACATCCATCTCTCTAAGGTCCATCTTCCTCTGAGGTAGCATTATCTGGAGGGAAGTTCTGAACTGTTATATTAGCTTTCTGGACTGTTTGCTGACTTTACACAAGCCATATTGAAACAATGGACATAAATGGAAAATTATCAGGAATCTTGAAATAAATCCCAGAGACATAAATCATCAGGGTTTGTATTGCCAAGATGATAGTTAGATAAAGCTAACCTCTCTATTTGAAGTAATAAATAACACAGTATGTCCTGTAGTGTCCTATATCTTTAGATGGTTGAAAGTTATTTATATCATTTTAAATAAAAATAAAGCAAAAAAAGTGGATGGCAGTTTGAGAAAAACAATTGTATTTAAGTTCTAATCACATTTTATGCACAAGAGGATATGGCACATCATATTCTTAAGATGCCCTGTGTACCACTGGCAGTTGTGCTCATGATTAGCAGAAATCTTCAATCTTCTAAAAGAAGCATGCAGACAGGTTATAAAAAAAAAAAAAAAATATGGCAGTACAGTAAACAAAAAGCAAAAAGAGAACCAGTATGAGCTCTGCGCGCAAATATTAGTAAGACAGACTGGGAATGATATCAACCGAGTCTGTATGAATTAAGGGCTACTGCTATCACCTGCAGAGTGTGGGTGTGTTCCTCTGAATTCAAGTGGCATATATCAAAAAAACAAGAAAAAGGGGAATTCTTTAGTGAGGAACATGCAGTAGACAGTTTTATGAAACTGTCTACTGCATGTTCCTCACTAAAGAATTCCCCTTTTTCTTGTTTTTTTGATATATGGCAGTACAGTAAACCTGTTGGAATTTAGGCTAACTAAATATTTGATTATGGCACATATTTGTAAGAATAGGTTACTTTTAGTAAAAGACCAAGGTTGAAACATTTAGATCAAAAAATATAGGTATTGGAAGTTACCGGCTGATTTCCTGTAAAAGGCAAAATCCGCTATGTCCTGGCCAACATCTTGTGTCTTTCTATTGATCTCTTAAACATGATGGGTCGCCTCAAAAACCAAAAGTTTGGTTCACGGGTTAGGGAGGTGTGAATTCTAGCACAGCCCACGCGCAGAGCCCGCCAGGAAGTCAGCACTGCACTGCGCTAATCACAGGCAATGAGACATTTCCCGATCTCTGCAGCTGTGCATCAGGTAAATGTCTAACTGCCTGTGATTAGCGCAGTGCCAACTTCCTGGCGGGCTCTGCACGTGGGCTGTGCGAACACGCCGGAGCTCATCCTTATATCCTTACCTACTTTTCAAGAACTCATAATCAGACATGGTGAATCTGTACAAAAATCTCATTCATCAACTTAAAACTCTAGCCATACATATTGGACTTTCCAAATCACAGGCTGAAACTCTAAAATGTGCCTTCAGACACCTGAAAGTTATTGATTGGGCTAAGAATATAGTTCATCCATATGAGTAAACTGAACTAGAGAACAGGGTGTATTGAACAAAAACAGTTAGCCTTATAAAATGAAACTCAAAAATAGAAAATGTCTTTAATAACATCATATATAAAAGATAGAATTGATCATGCCTTCTATTACTCAACTACCTCCTCTCCCTGGTGCCCCAAGTGCCAAAGACATATTGGCAATTACTGTCATGTTAATTACAAACCAGTCCTGCAAGTTTTTTCAAACAAAGCCCAAGCAACGCTTTAGGAAAGGGGGGTATAAGCTAAAGCAGCTGTTGAAAATTAACAGCATATTCATTACTGGCTGATGGAGAACTTGTTAAAGCAATGCTTCAAGAGTCATTTCTATCAACACAAAGTTCCAGCTGTTATCAAAACTAGTTCGAATGAGGATTGTTGAAAAAACAGTTTTAAGAGTTTAAAGTAGAACAGTTAAACTAGTAATGATATTGAAGTTTTCACAAACATAGGTAAATCAATGGAGCATAGGATGAAAAAATGCATAAGCATTACTATTAGTAAAAACTCAACCCACAAGTCAAAAAAAAAAAAAAAAAAAAAAGGGCCATAGATTGATAAAAAAAAAAAAATCTCACTTTTCCTGTAAAAGTTAATTCTGACCTTGCTCTTTCACATTTCCTAGATCTCCTGGTGGTCCTGTACATAAGGTTACTAATATAACATCTATGGGGCACAGAGAGCCCTGTGCATACAGCATTTTTGGCTACTAGATCTTTTTTTCTCATATACACCACTGATTGAGGTTGCCTAGCCAGAAAAACAAATCTAAAAATCTAAAGAATGTCAGAATATTTACAATTTAATATCCCAGTTTAAGATTAGCTAAATGCCCCTCAATATTAATAGAAAACCCAAGAGTACCAACTATGAAGCCAGCCTGTCTGAAGAAAGAGGATAGAATTCATGAGAGGTATGAAGGTATATTGCAAACCCAGACTGGTGCACTTGAACACCAGAAGAACAAGTAGATGGGCAAATACTAATCTACTTAAATACCAAGAGGGTCTCTGGGGATAGAGAGAGGCGGGTCCGAAGGACCTGGGGCCAGAGAGAGGAAGGTCTGAAGGACCTGCCTAACCTTTTTAAAGGCCAAAATCCAGCTCCCCTATGTACCAATATACCAATAATGTACTTTTTTGCAGGAAAATTAAATAAAAGCACACCCACTTCTCCCATTAACTGTTCACAAGGCATCACTCCACGTGTACATTTTCATGGCTTCCCCAGCGTCTCTCCAGATGAACTCAGGCCACATTCTAAAATTCTTGGGGCCACATGCAGCCCACAGGACACCCCTGATGTAGTGCAAGTGCCTTCCTGATTGGATACAGAGTGATTGGATAGATGGTGTGTTCTCCTATTATATAGTTTTGGAAAATCTAAAGGAGATTGTACAGAGATTGTAGTGTGTGGCCACATTTGTACACCTAAAATTACTTAGTTGTGCTTTTAGTGTTAATAGTTAATAGTACACCAAACACAGAAGCAAATACATTTTGCCACATGAAATTAAAAGGGGTGACACATGCAGCAAAATGTGCAGTAAAAAACATGCAACTCGCGCCACGCCTAAATCCCTCATGAGCTACTTTGCCCTAAAACAGGCTGCCCTATGTGTGACACTGGAAAAATGAGCAGAAAAACATGCACTCCCACTACTCTTGGCATTAATGGGGCCTGAAAGTGAAATTGGTGCGTTTACACAAGACCAATGATGCTCCATTCACATCTGTGTGTTTCCAAATACATGGCAACCCACACAGAAAGTGTGTTCTTTGCCCTGTGTTTCAGAAACGCTGCAAATGTGCATCCTACTTGTGTTGTCATTACATGTTAAAGGCATCCCATGTGCAGCAAACGCACCAAAAACTGTGGTAATGCATCATTACCACACTCCCACAAAAAAGATTTGGAGCTTCTTTGGAGCGATTGTCACGTGTAGGGCATCCCATTTAGGTGAATGGGCCTGCATGTTGAATGAAAACGCTCCAAAACACCAAAAAAAAAAAAAAAACACACTAGAAGCTTTTTGCTATGTGGAGATGTGAACGAGGCCCAACAACTCAGTGTCTCTGTCCACTCCCTCCTATGTACTTGTATAAAGATGGTCATACACTATGCAATATGATTGTACTACCACTGTACAATGTCCTTCAGACTTACCAGAACTATAGAATAGGATGACAAATCCTTTTAATCTGTATCTAATCAAGCAGGCCCCTGTGGTACATAGCTGATGGGAGATCTAAAGGAGATTATACAGAAAGTGGATGGAAGGTAGAGCTGCACGATTCTGGCTAAAATGAGAATCACAATTTTTTTGCATAGAAGATAGATCACGATTCTCTCACGATTCTTGTGGCTTAACATCATCACATTAAAACAAAAACAAAAAAAAATGGGCTAACTTTACGGTTTCGTTTTTTTTTTTTTTTTTCATTCATTGAAGTGTTTTTTTCCCCCAAAAATTGCGTTTGTAAGACCGCTGGGCAAATACAGTGTGACATAAAATATTGCAGCAATTGACATTTTATTCCCTAGGGTCTCTGCTAAATATATATATATATATAATGTATATATATATATTATGTATGGGGGTTCCAAGTCATTTTCTAGCAAAAAATATTGATTTTAACTTAACAAGTGTCAGAAAAAGATTTAGACTTTAATGCCGTGTACACACGGTCGGACTTGCCAACAGGATAACCTCCGTCAGCATTTCCGACGGAAAAATTTAGAACATGTTCTCTATCTAAGTCCGTCGGAAATGCCGACAGAAAAAGTCAGATGGGGCATACACACGGTCGGAATATCCGACCAACAGCTCCCATCGGACTTTTCCTTTCGGAAACTCTGACCGTGTGTACGGGGTATTAGTGGTTAAACTTCCTGCATTTACACGTTGTTTAAAAACTTTGCAGACTGTCTGGATTTTTTTTCACACAGAAGTTTATCCCTAAGAAGGAAGAGTTACAATGTTTCATGTAAAAAACTTGGTAGACTGCCCAGATGTTTTCTTTTGACAGCTGAGTAAGCAGATAAGTCTCTCCGTTTGTTATATGAAAGAATCGGCAAACTTTGCAAAAGAGATCGTCAGGGGGGTTGAATCGATCTTACGATTTTTTAACGATTAATTGTACAGCTCTAATGGAAGGTGGTATTTTAATGAAGGATGTGTTGTCCAGAGTGGTGAACACACCCTATCATGCCCTCATCTGTGATGCAACAATGAAATGAAGGCTTCTGGGAGATGACCCACAGGAAGTGAATGCTGAGAGACGATCTACAGGAAGTGATGAAATCTGAAAAACATTTTAAAAATTCACATAAACTGCAAGATTTTAAACCTCTTGTGGATAAGTTAGGTGAGAGAAAAGCACGTTGGGATAGCTGGGTGAGAAATGACAATGGAAAATGTTTTTATTATGAGAACTGCAATTCTGCCCAAAAAGGTGAAATTATCCTTTAATCTACAAAAATCATCTGACATCTCAGTCCAGAAAAGTTTCCACCACTCCCAAATCTTTCCAGCGGTAAAGGTCCTGTAACAATTAAGTAAAGTCCAAAGAGAGTCTAGTTAAGGAAGCCAATTCACAGCGAGATCCCCTGGCGAAGCAAGAACAATCTGTTCTGGGGAACCAGGTTTGTGGACATCTCTGCATTTGATGTCCTATACTGGGGTGGGAGGGGCAACACCCTATTCATACTCAGAGTCTGATGGGCCATGTCAGGGACTTCTTGGTCCATAGAAACTATCTGGGCATCTAAGCAATTAACAATGGGAATGAAAAAAAAAAGGGTGGACCACAGGGTCTAGTGCAAAGATATCAGGTGCCCAGAAGAGCAGTAGACACTGGTCCCCCTGACCTTGAAGGTCAGGGGGTCCCTGTGGAGACAGGGAATGCTGAGTACCAAGTACCATGAGGCGTTCAACGGTATCCGAGGATATGGATTTCTCCCAAGTGTAAGAGTTGCCAGGCACAAGGGGTTAGACTGTGGGTTAAATAGGCGTGACCCCAAATACTGGGGTGGAAAACTACCCAAGGGCTTGTCTAGATGTACACCCCCCCCCCGAATTAGAAGTGAGGGTGCATCTTCATGCAGAAGGATTTTTGGAGGAGTTAACGCACTTCTGGTTTTGAACCCTATGGACTGAGTGGGAATTAGGCTCTAAAGTCCTATGAGTATCATTTGTTAAAGATGAAGAAGAGGGTTGGGATTCCTCTGATCCCTCTGCAGACCTCCTGTGATGAGCCAGGTGCATTTTCTGGCAAACTGTGGCCTTGAAAATGATGGAGTCAAGAGCAGGTCTGAAAAGATGGCAATCCTCAAAAGATTGAGTCAGATGCTCCATGGATGTATCACTAGTATACCAGTCAAAGAGTAGTATGTAGTATGGACAATAGTCACATGCAAGTCACAAGTTTAGATGCTTGAAACACTCCATCATAATTCAAGCACAAGGTTCCAGAGATTAGTTCTAGCCACTTAAAACCTACCCCAGCAGTTAAGGAAATCTTTTGAGGGAATCTATCCTATCTGGCATGGCTTAAAGTGAATGTAAACCCGATTTTTTTTTTCCGATATACTGTAGAGTATAAGGTTTCCTATCATTTGAGCCCAGTCTTGCCACACAGAGTTAATCCATCTCTGAGTAATCATCTTTTATTGTTCAGTGAGAAAAATCTTGACAACTTAGAAAAACTTTGTCAAATACTCCCCCTTGCTGCGAGTGACAGCCTAAGACACAGGCATTATTTTTTAATTCCCTCCCCCACTCCTTTCTTCAGCAGCTCTGCAAGGATTGGCTGTTCCACACCTCAGCATGATTTGGCATGCTGAAGTCATGTGGTTACTTTCCTGTCTTTTCACTGGATGTTAGAGATCATAGCAGAAGTTCAGCAGAAGTTCAGTGTTAGAAATACACATATTGACAAGGGGAGTGTAGAGGTGGGCGGGGAGTCTACTGACATCACGACTCCACCCACCGAGCTCCAGACAACAGACCCACCCACAGAATATGCAGTTCTTCAAGTCTAATAAAAGACAGAGGGGAGACATTTGACAGGTAAAGATACATGCAGGAGGCATGTATATCCTTATAGATTACCCCTAAGTAGTTTAGAAAGGATGACATTGGGTTTACATCTACTTTAACAGATTAGGATTTCCACCAGTGAAATCCCAAAAGGCGAGTATAACTTCAACAGTCTAGTAGTCTGTTATAATGTGGGTCACTGATGTATCCACAGTTGGAACAGATCACCAATTTACAAATTCCTTCTCAAAAGGTAAAAGTTTTGACATTCTCAGGAGAGATCGCTGATCCTTCAGATGTAGGGTAATAAACACTGAATCAATAACAAACAACCCACTGTAAATCTGAGTCAATGGCAGGAGACTGTGGTGCCTCAAAAAAAGTCTCGGAAATAGACTGTTGGTTCAGATATGGTGACGTGGGTTGTGGTTTGATTTAAAGTGGTATTAAACCTAAAAATGTAGCATATTGCAGCTTACAAATCATTCCATGTGGTGGCTGCATTACTTTTCCCTTTTCAGTCTTTTTTCCCTCTGCTTTCACCTGGTGATCTGGCCAGTAACACAGCTCCTGTATTAGAGTGCCTTCAATCTAGATAAAGGGGAACCTTTGGACAGCAGCATTGTTAATCTGGGAGGGGGGGTGTTAGATGTAATAGCAGATTTAGATACGCTAACAAATTGAAGCCAAACTCCAGCTTTTGGGATAAAGGTCATTGTAAGCACCACTGTTAATGGTAAATGGCTTGTCTCATCCATTTAGTTGCTACATCTACTAGACAGATTGTTCTTTTGAAAAACAACACTTACCTAACAGCTAAAAACAAAGTTAAAATACAAACTCTTTGGTAAGCAAGCAGACATACATAATTCACAAAAAATAAAGAATTACAAATTAACTGGCAGCTAAGACAGTAAATACACAATTCAATGACACTGGTTAACAGCTTTTTAGATACTTTTAGTTACATAGTAGGTGAGGTTGAAAAAAGACACAAGTCCATCAAGTCCAACCTATGTGTGTGATTATGTGTCAGTATTGCATTGTATATCCCTGTATGTTGTGGTCATTCAGGTGCTTATCTAATAGTTTCTTGAAGCTATCAATGCTCCCCGCTGAGACCACCGCCTGTGAAAGGGAATTCCACATCCTTGCCACTCTTACAGTAAAGAACCCTCTACGTAGTTTAAGATTAAACCTCTTTTCTTCTAATTTTAATGAGTGGCCACGAGTCTTGGTAAACTCTCTTCTGCGAAAAAGTTTTATCCCTATTGAGGGGTCACCAGTCCGGTATTTGTAAATTGAAATCATATCCCCTCTCAAGCGTCTCTTCTCCAGAGAGAATAAGTTCAGTGCTCACAACCTTTCCTCATAACTAATATCCTCCAGACCCTTTATTAGCTTTGTTGCCCTTCTTTGTACTCACTCCATTTCCAGTACATCCTTCCTGAGGACTGGTGCCCAGAACTGGACCGCATACTCTAGGTGCGGCCGGACCAGAGTCTTGTAGAGCGGGAGAATTATCGTTTTATCTCTGGAGTTGATCCCCCTTTTAATGCATGCCAATATTCTGTTTGCTTTGTTAGCAGCAGCTTGGCATTGCATGCCATTGCTGAGCCTATCATCTACTAGGACCCCCAGGTCCTTTTCCATCCTAGATTCCCCCAGAGGTTCTCCCCCCAGTGTATAGATTGCATTCATATTTTTGCCACCCAAATGCATTATTTTACATTTTTCTACATTGAACCTCATTTGCCATGTAGTCGCCCACCCCATTAATTTGTTCAGGTCTTTTTGCAAGGTTTCCACGTCCTGCGGAGAAGTTATTGCCCTGCTTAGCTTAGTATCGTCTGCAAATACAGAGATTGAACTGTTTATCCCATCCTCCAGATCGTTTATGAACAAATTAAATAGGATTGGTCCCAGCACAGAACCTTGGTGAACCCCACTACCCACCCCTGACCATTCTGAGTACTCCCCATTTATCACCACCCTCTGAACTCGCCCTTGTAGCCAGTTTTCAATCCATGTACTCACCCTATGGTCCATGCCAACAGACCTTATTTTGTACAGTGTTTAAGGGTTAGAGTGGAAATAAAAATTGTTACACTCATTGCCTCCCTGGGCACACCAAATATTGTCAGTAATGTAGTGCTAAAGTCAAGTGTGAGCAGAATTCTCTGACTACAGTCAATCACCATTGAGATTTACCCCCACCTAATAGCTCACTAAGAAGACTGAGTCATAACATCAAGGAATTAAGAGGCAAGACTGATTAGCAGGATCTTTTTTTTTTTTTTTTTTTTTGCCCTTCTTTTTTACAGACAGACTAAGCCCATACCCAAAGGTTAGGAAACTTTGTCTGGGAATTTGTGCCTCTAATCATGTTTAAATGTCTAATTACTAAGAATAAACACGATTGATTGGCTGAGCAGAGCATTTGGTTAATGCACCCGGCAGCAGGTATACAAGAGGTGTGTCTAAAAAGTTTGGTGAATGGTATCAGAAAAACAAAACAGAAGCTACAAGCAAATTACGTTTTTTTGGCCTTCAAAATAATTGCTATCCTTCGCAACACACTTTTGGCAACGTTCATAAAGCTTCTGGAAACTGTCAGCAAAGGTCTCTTTAGGAATTGATTGCAGAACCGCTGTCATACATTCTTGGATGATGCTATCGTTGTCAAAGGCGGCGATCAACATTGCCTTGACCTTGGACTTTTGCAGGCGACTTTATGGATCGCAGGGAACGCCATTTTATTGATTATCACTTGGATTCCGGATCGTACTAGTAGCACCAGGTATCATCCCCTGAGATGGTTTGCAGAAAGAAAGGATCCTGGTCACACATGGTAATAAAATCTCCAGAGTTCTCCATCCGTTTTTCTTTCAGTTCGTCTGTCCGCTTGTTCGTCACAAACCACTTACAGATATTCCCGGTTTGTCCCGGTGAACCTGCAGAGGGTTTACCCTGACAGTCGCACGTACTCCACGCTAGGTGGTGCTTCTCAACGTGTCTCTGGATAGCCATATGCGCGCACCTGGCCCATGTTGCTGTTGAGATATCGGACCATTCACCAAACTTTTTAGACACACCTCATATGTGTTTTAATATAGTTACTTTGCATGTTAAAGTGGAAGTAATGAATTTGAGCACCAGAAACCGAAAAGGCTATTTAATTCAGTTATAATATTCAAAGCAAACACACACTTATCCATCCATGTCTCAATGCTTTATTTTTAGTCACTTTGAAAATCATCCCCTAGTATTTCTAGCCTCATCCATCTCAAGTAAAGGCAGATGATTCATGTAGCATTTATTTCCTACAATTCATCTGCCCTTAGCTCATCCATGTAGGCAGGAGGGTATGCTTAATTGAGAAAGCCCCTCCTTTCCTCCTCCAGTTGAAAGAAGACTCCTGGGATGTTTAAAACAAGTAAATATAACATCCCATCCCATTTGCTAAGGCTTGTAGCATATGAATTAAAGGTAGTTAATTTTGATGGAGTGTGTTTAGTTCTGCTTTAATGTACTGTATTTATTGGCGTATAACATGCACCCCAATTTTAAGAGGGAAGTTTAAGGAAAAAATGTTTTCACAGCCCCCAACCAGTACACAGCCCCCCTCCACAGTACAAAGCCCCCATCCAGTATACAGCCCCCTGCACAGTACACAGCCCCCATCCAGTATACAGCCCCCCTCCCCCCTGCACAGTACACAGCCCCCATCCAGTGTACAGCCCCCCTCCCCCTGCACAGTACACAGCCCCCATCCAGTATACAGCCCCCCTCCCCCCTGCACAGTATACAGCCCCTCTCCCTGCACAGTACACAGCCCCCCATCCAGTGTACAGCCCCCCTCCCCCTGCACAGTACACAGCCCCCCATCCAGTATGCAGCCCCCTGCACAGTACACAGCACCCATCCAGTATACAGCCCCCCTCCCCCTGCACAGTATACAGCCCCTTCCCCTGCACAGTACACAGCCCCCCATCCAGAATGCAGCCCCCCTCAACCTGCACAGTACACAGCCCCCATCCAGTATACACCCCCCTCCCCCTGCACAGTACAAAGCCCCCCATACAGTATACAGCCCCCCTGCACTTCCAGGAGATCCCCAGTCTCCTGAGACAGCACTGCCAGCATACTGTACAGATAAGAAAAAAAATCACTGCCAGCCCCTTCTACACTGCTCCTTCTGTGTCAATCATATTGTAAACAAAGTTTTCATATACCTCATTAGCTCAGTTTTTTTCCACTGACCTGGTCACATGACTGTTCTCCTCTGACGTTATATGTCATGTGACTGCTCTCTTCCAATCTAAAGCTACACTCAGAGGAGCAGGAGGAAGAGAGCAGCCAGAGAAAACAAAGCTATTGAAATATTTAGAAGCTTTTTTTTTTACAATTGCACTGGCACAGGAGGAGCAGTATATGAGAAGGGGCTGGCAAGTGATTTTTTTTTTCTCAACTTTAGACTATGCAGGCAGTGCTGTCCCAGGGCCAGGAGAGGCGGGGCGGCCAGCCTGACATCCCCCAAATGTGTGGCTCCCGGGGCGGACCGCCCGATCCCCGCCCCCTGTTGGTAAAACATTATCAGCGTGTAACATTTTTACCCTGTTTTCAGGGGAGAAAAGTGTGTGTTATACGCCGATAAATATGGTAATTTATATCAGAGAAATGGGACAAATCTGAAGTAAAGGGGGTGGTTCATATACAATTCAAGGTATAATGTGGAATGAAACCAACAGATTATTCCCTAAAACAAGTGCCTTGATAACTGCTACAGTTACTAGTGTGCTTTTGTCAGCTCTCAACCAAACTGCTAAGCCATCAAGTGGCTGGTGTCATAACTGATCACATGTCCGGCACATTGAAAAATGCAGATGAAACAGAGGCTAAGATGGCAGCATCTTTGGTTGTAAAAAAAATAAAAATAAAAATAAAATAAAGGTGGTTTATTTCCACTAGCACTCTGTTGTGTTTTTTTTTGTGAAATTAATAAAGTAAAATTGTCTTGTTCCCCTAGTAATCTTTCGTAACTATTCCCAAAGTTTTTATTAGGGAATTGAAGTAGACATTTAGCTGCAGCAGAAAACCTGCAGATATTGACTGCTTGCTTTGCAATTCTGCAGGGACACCATATCCAGGGAGATTTTAAGTCACACAACATCAAGCGAAAAGTCTAGACATGGGAAGGATTTTAGATCAATAATGTTTACGAGATATAGCAAACACAGCGAGGTAAAGAAAACAAGGATCACAAATCCTGGCCCACTGAATTTCTGGGTAGCCATATCCCCTCCATCTAGTACCCACTGTACACTGAGCTTTATTAAATAATGCATTATGGTAGCATCATAAATCCTAAATATCATTTGCACTTTGGAAGTAGCAAGAAACAAAAACTTTTTGCAATACTAGCTGACAGAAAATGTTACTTCTCCCGTCTTGCCTCACAATAACTGTGTGGATCTTCAAAGTGTCTGTGCAGCCTTTATGTGAAAAATAGAGATTATTTATATGAATGCTTGTATAAATTAATGAATTTAAATTCAAAGAAGGGACAGTATTTCTAATGTAGCCAATGTCTCTGCTTCACACACATGCTACTCTGAGCCACAAATACAAGAAGAAAGTGGTAAGGAAGTATTTTCCCACGTGTCCGATGCAGTATATCGGATTCTACTTGTAGGCATTTTAGAGCCTGCAGTAAAGTAGAGGGTCAGAGGGAGAAACCATCCTATGTCAGAGAAAAAGGTAAATGCTGTAGAGGCATTCTGATGCTGCAGTGCTGGAAAGAAGCAGTAGTAGAAGAAATGAGCTACTGGAGAAGTAAGCTTACAGTGCCTTGCAAAAGTATTCACCCCCTTGGCTTTTTACCTGTTTTGTTACATTACAGCCTTTGGTTTAATGTTTTTTTTTAATCTTAATTATATGTGATGGATCAGAGCACAATAGACTAAGTTGGTGAAGTAAAATTAGAAAAATATATATATAAAACTATTTTTCAGAAATAAACTGATAATTGGCATGTGCGTATGTATTCACCCCCTTTGTTATGAAGCCCACAAAAAGCTCTGGTGCAACCAATTACTTTCAGAAGTCACATAATTAGTGAAATGATGTCCACCTGTGTGCAATCTAAATGTCACATGATCTGTCACCTTTTTGAAAGGCCCCAGAGGCTGCAACACCTAAGCAAGAGGCACCACTAACCAAACACTGCCATGAAGACCAATTTACTCTCCAAACAAATAAGGGACAATGTTGTTGAGAAGTAAAAGTCAGGGTTAGGTTATAAAAAAATATCCAAATCTTTGATGATCCCTAGGAGCACCATGAAATCTACCATAATCAAATGGAAAGAACATGGCACACCAAAACTCATGAACCGGGCAAGGAAGGCATTAATCAGAGGCAGCAGAGAGACCTAAGTTAACCCTGGAGGAGCTGCAGAGTTCCACAGCAGAGACTGGAGTATCTGTACATAGGCCGACAATAAGCCGTACACTCCATAGAGTTGGGCTTTATGGCAGAGTGGCCAGAAGAAAGCCATTACTTTCAGCAAAAAACAAAATGGCACATTCTGAGTTTGCGAAAAGGCATGTGGGAGACTCCCAAAATGCATGGAGGAAGGTGCTCTGGTCTGATGAGACTAAAATTTAACTTTTTGGCCATTAAAGAAAACACTGTCTGGCGCAAACCCAACGCATCACCCAAAGAACACCATCCCCACAGTGAAACATGGTGGTGGCAGCATCATGTTGTGGGGATGTTTTTCAGCAGTTGGGACTGGGAAACTGCTCAGAGTTGAGGGAAAGATGAATGGTGCTAAATACAGGGATATTCTTGAGCAAAACCTGTACCAATCTGTGTGTGATTTGAGGCCAGGACGGAGGTTCACCTTCCAGCAGGACAATGACCCCAAACACACTGCTAAAGCAACACTTGAGTGGTTTAAGGGGAAATATGCCTAGTCAAAGCCCAGACCTCAATCCAATAGAAAATCTGTGGTCAGACCTAAAGATTGCTGTTCACAAGCGCAAACCATCCAACTTGAAGGAGCTGGAGCAGTTTTGCAAGGAGGAATGGGCAACAATCTTAGTGGTAAGATGTGGCAAGCTCATAGAGACTTATCCAAAGAGACTTGGAGCTGTGATAGCTGCAAAAGGTGGCTCCACAAAGTATTGACTTTAGGGGGGCGAATAGTTATGCACATTGACTTTTTCTGTTATTTTGTCCTATTTTTTTTTTTTTTATTGTGAAGCAAACAACAAACTCTTAAAAGTTGTGGGCATGTTCTGTAAATTAAATGATGCAAATCTTCAAACAATCCATGTTAATTTCAGGTTGTGAGGCAACAAAACATGAAAAATGCCAAGGGGGGGGTGAATATTTTGCAAGGCACTGTATGCGGTCTTCTATTGCAAAGCATAAGAGACTCTACATCTACAAGGTCTGCTTGAACAAAGCTAAGGCTCCATACACACTTTGCTTGAAAAAAGAAAAATTAGTAAAGAGAAGATGGGTAGGGGTAAGTGGTGCTACCTATGCCGGGGTACCTATTTGTAATTCATAAACTGTGCTAGTGTGTACAGAGCGGTAGAGACCACTCATATATACCTTAAAAATGTAAATGAACCATACAAGTGTAAACAGAAATCCCCCACCTGTTACATGGGGAGGGGTCTTGCCAATAGGAGCCCCCCCCCCCCCAAAGTACGTGGTAAAGGGATAATGTGATATACAACCTACAAGTACCAATAAAATAAAAAATATAAATAAATAAATGCTATACAGCGTCCACCAAGTGAATCAAATATATCAGATAGATCCAAAGTCCATGTTAAACCACAGTCCCATCCATTACGCAAAGTGAAAGAATATGGGATATAAATCTTAAAAGCAAATTAACATGTGATGCAAAACCAATAATGATGAACTGTGAAAATAAAGTTCTGGCATAAACAAAGTTCTTGCAAGTAGTGACTTTCGTGAAGAAAATAGCTGATATCCAGTGACTTTGCGGTGCTCCCCCTCAAGCATCCCCACTCACCAGCTCCCTAAACCCCTGCAGGGGTAGTAGGCATGTAGTACCAGGCAGTGGAATGGCGTCTTAAGATCCAGTCTAGCCGTCCCCAGGTGCCTCCGCTCCAGATATGATGTGACTCATCAGTATCTTAAGCCATCCTTTACCACTAGCAGAGAAGACCTGTCTCGTTCCCAGACTGAGGAGACTCCCAGACTCCTCCTCCTCTTGCAATGGGGGCACTTGAGCATGCTCGCTCTAAAGCCACAATCCTGTGAATGGACACTGTCCATTCACACACAGAGCATGGCTCAGCCCCGCCCCTGCTCTCTTCTCACTGGCTGTGATTGACAGCAGCGGGAGCCAGGGGAAAGCTGCACCCAAAAGGTATTTTACCTTAATGCATAGTATGCATTAAGGTAAAAAACCTTCTGCCTTTAGAATCACTTTAAGTGGACCAAAGATAACATTTTGTCCACTTTCTGCTGCATTGGCCAAAAAAATTTATACAAATATCAAAGAAGCTGGATGGAAAATTGTGGGCTGAGCAGTGACTGTAGCCAATCAGCTAATCAAGTATTCTGACAGCCACAGGTGCTAACCATCAGAATACAATAGCTGGCAGAGAATATTTGTCCATCTGCGCTATTTAGTGCGGATGTAACAATTCTCCTTATATATAGTGTAGGTACTGCCAAAAACTTCCAAGTAAGCTTTTATTTATTAAAAGAAAATAGAGCTTGCAGGTGGAGCAAACCAAACAAACCCCACACGAATAGCACCCTGGAAGGGTATGAACCCAATACTCCAGAGCTGCAAGGCAAGCATGCTAACCACTATGCTTTTGTAATCACAAAATTCTATATTTTTCAATGCACCTTAATGGCCCGTACACACTATCAGAAATTTGTATGTACAATACCAGATTGTACGATTCCCCTTTAATCTGTAAAGTTTTTCTCTGAAAATACAATACAAATGCACAACACATTACATCACTTCCAATTTTTATATTCTGTTGTATGAGAATTTTTGTAACATTAGTAACTTCTTCATTTTTGATCATTCGTCCGATCATCTCTTTGTGTTTACCAGGCATACAGTGCCTTGAAAAAGCATTCATACCCCCTGAAATTTTCCACATTTTGTCATGTTCCAACCAAAATGTAAATGCCATTTTGTGGGATTTTATGTGATAGACCAACACAAAGTGGCACATAATTGTGAAGTGGAAGGAAAATGATAAATGGTTTTCAATTTTTTTTTTACAAATAAAAAATAAGTGAAAAGTGTGGTGTGCATTTGTATTCAGCCCTCTTTACTCCGATACCCATAACTAAAATCTAGTGTAACCAATTGCCTCCATAAGTCATCAATAAATAGCGTTCACCTGTGTGTAATTTAATCTTAGTATAATTACAGCTTTTCTGAGAAGTCCTCAGAGGTTTGTTAGAGAACCTTCGTGTACAAACAGCATCATGAAGGCCAAGAAACACACCAGACAGGTCAGGGATAAAGTTGGAGAAGTTTAAAGCATGATTAGGTTATAAAAAAAATATCCCAAGCTTTGCACATCTCACGGAGCACTGTTCAATCCATCATCCGATAATGGAAAGAGTATGGCACAACTGCAAACCTACCAAGACATGACCGTTCACCTAAACTGACAGGCCAGGCAAGGAGGCCATAATTTAGAGAAGCAGCCAAGAGGCCCATGGTAACTCTGGAGGAGCTGCAAAGATACACAGCTCAGGTGGGAGAATCTGTCCACAGGACAACTATTAGTCGTGCACTCCACAAATGTGGACTTTATGGAAGAGTGGCAAGAAGAAAGCTATTGTTGGAAGAAAGCCATAAGAAGTCCTGTTTGCAGTTTGCTAGAAGCCATGTGGTGGGCACAGCAAATATGTGGAAGAAGGTGCTCTGGTCAGATGAGATCAAAATTGAACTTTTTGGCCTAAAAGCAAAATGCTATGTGTGGCTGAAAACTAACACTGCACATCACCCTGAACACACCATCACCACCGCAAAACATGGTGGTGGCAGCATCATGTTGTGGGGATGCTTTTCTTCAGCAGGGACAGGGAAGCTGGTCAGAGTTGATGGGAAGATGGATGAAGCCGAACACAGGGCATTCTTAGAAGAAATCCTGTTAGAGTCTGCAAAAGACTTGGGCCAGGGGTGGAGGTTCACCTTCCAGCAGGACAATGACCCTAAACATACAGCCAGAACTACAATGGAATGGCTTAGATCAAAGCATATTCATGTGTTAGAATGGCCCAAAGTCCAGACCTAAATCCAATTGAGAATCTGTGGCAAGACTTGAAAAATGCTGTTCACAGACAGTCTCCATCCAATCTGACAGAGCTTGAGCTATTTTGCAAAGAATGGGCAAAAATGTCACTCTCTAGAACTGCAGCAAAGGGTTGTTCTACCAAGTATTGACAGGGGGGTGGGGGGGGGGGGGGGTGATGAATACAAATGCTAGCCACGCTTTTCACATATTTGTAAAACATTTTGAAAAACATTTGTCATTTTCCTTCCACTTCACAATTATATGCCACTTTGTTTTGGTCTATCACATAAAATCCCAATAAAATGCATTTATGTTTTTGGTTGTAATATGATAAAATGTGGAAAATTTCAAGGGGTATGAATACTTTTTCAAGGCACTTTAAGAGTGAGGTCATCCATAAAGGATACTTAAAAATATCTGTAGGAGTTAGTAGTAAAAGTGAAAATGGAGTTCATAAATACATCAAATATGATAGAGGATATGAGCAGAATTTAAATGAGATTACCGTTATAACAAGAGGCAATGAACATCTGAATAGATAGTATTCAAGCAAAACACTCTCAGCTGACCGGTGAAAGGATCCATATGCAGCAATCAAGAAAGATTACAGAGGTGATGATATATGAAGAGCAGGGCTAATTAGTAACAAGGTTTGGAGCCACATAGTGAAACAAATTCAAATAGTCTAGGCCAGTGTTGTCTAGATATTTAGAGTCTCTGTACCCCAGTGGAGTGTTAATGAGCACATATATAAAATAAAAAAATAAAACATTCTCTGATATGGTATCAGTGAAATATTATTTAGTTGTTAACTTCTACAGGTCATTTACATGTCCCGGATAATCTTGTCATCACTATAGGCATACTTGAAATTCATCTTAAATGCTTATGCCAGTGTTCTAATTTGTTATAGTTTGTCACTTTTGTCTCTACAGTTTCCTCTGCTATGTGGATGTGGAGAAAAATATAAATAAAAGGTGTGTAAAATACAAAAAGTTATTTATATACTGGTCACTATCAATTACATGTAATGACTACATCATTTAACATTATCCGTTTACATGATAATGGTCCTTTAACAATATTTATATCTGTTATAACAACTGTATGGTTTGCTGGAACTTGTAGTATAATGACAAAGTGCCAGACTTTGCCTACCACTGATGAACAGTATAGGCATCATGGTAAATGTTTACAATTACAAAGCAATTTACTAAATACAAAAGCAAAAAAAAAAAAAAGAAAGAAAGAAAAGCTAATTGTATTGACATGAATAGAAAATGAACATTAAGAATATGAAAGCATTACATTTTCACAATTTTAACTCTACTTGAATGATTACTAAGAAAACCAGTTTCTTTATATGAAGGCTTAACATACAAATACAGCAGGTTAAGGTGCTAGAAGGATAAATGAGTTTTTCTTCTGCAAGTAAAGGTATGAAAGCACTGCAATAGTATTTCAGGCAGATGACATCATGCTGAGTGGGAGGGGGGGAACCGAAGAGCTGAATCAGGCACCGGGAAGGAAAGCAGCAATGTCTAGGAAGAGACAACTTTGTTAACCCATCATGTCCCGTTGAAATAGATGAAAACATGCGAGTATGCTGTCTCCTGCAACAACATTGCTGACCAAAAGGGGAGGGAGGGATAGGGGTAAATATAGGAAAACATATTTGACATCACTGCCAGCAGAATTTTCTCTAGCATATAGAATGAACAGTCTGCAGCTGCTTAAGAGGTTTAAAAAAAAAAAAAGAAGAAAAATCACATTTGCCAGTCTGTCCAGGAACCACTGCAAAGCTATCTCACATGACTTATTGGCAGAGGCAGAGAACATGAAGAAAATGTTATCTGAATGACTCTGCTGCCCTCTAATGGTTCTTTAGCTCCCCTCCCCCAATCATACATTTCCTGGAACTGAACTGATATGTTGTCATTTGAAACCGTTCAACACGTGTGTACCTCAGTGTGAATATAATAGTCCAGTAATTCTGATTTCCATATAAAAAAATTAAAAAAGTAGTTCTAATGACTTCGTGACTTAAAGCAAATTTAACTCAAAGATTTTTACTAGTGAAAGTAAAACGTTTTCACAGTTAAATAATCAGCAAGTAACCAAACTGCTGACGCTGCAAATAGGGTAAAATAATTACCGGGGGAAATGGCAGACAAAACGTGGTACTATACCAAATACTATCTCATACATGTTAACGTGAAACTACAGTAAAATCGTGGACATAAAATTATGGCTATGCCTTCAAAAATGGACTTTGTTGCACCTTTTGATCTCTGTACTATTTGCCTTTAATTGTTGAATTTTTAAGAAATATAAGTACATAAAATATGCAAACTGTGACTTTGGAGTTATTTGTATATTACCTGTCTTTAATCAATTTTACACAAGCAGTTCCTCCTAATGAATGACATCACAGTGGCACCTGTTCTGCACATGCACATCTCAGGGTGTATACATTCACAGCTCCATGAACCCCCAAGCACAAGCAAATAGGGGTTACAGCATTTTGCCCTGACCAAAATGGCCAAAGATCCCAAACCCAGAAAAAGGCTGCGTGAAGGTGTCAGCATCAGTGAGAGAGCAAGTGGAGGGAGGTAAAGGTGCTTCTATAAACGTAAAACATTTCTTGGTGTTACAGTGCACAATCCTCTTGCCAGTCAGAAACCCAGCTATCTTAAAGTGTATGTAAACCCAATGTCATCCTTTCTAAACTACTGCCATAGGGGTTATCTATAAGGATATACATGCCTCCTGAATGCATCTTTACCTGTCAAATGTCTCCCCTCTGTTATTAGACCCGAAAAACTGCATATTCTGTGGGTGGGTCTGTTGTCTGGAGCTCGGTGGGTGGAGTTGTGATGTCAGTAGACTCCCCGCCCACCTCTACACTCCCCTTGTCAATATGCATTTTCTCCTGTTTATTTATAACACTGAACTTCTGCTGAACTTCTGCTATGATTTCTAACAACCAGTGAAAAGACAGGAAAGTAACCACATGACTTCAGCATGCGAATCATGCTGAGGTGTGGAACAGCCAATCCTTGCAGAGCTGCTGAAGAAAGGAGTGGGGGAGGGAATTAAAAAATAATGCATGGGGCGTGGCTTGGATGGCTTCCCGAGCGGACGTGTTTCACTGAGGCTCCCGCTCCGGCCTGCCTGCATAGAGCTGGGACCTGCACCTTACCGCCACTAAACATGGGCAAACCGCGCAAAAACAAGGAAACGGACCCCAGAGGACACACCACCCGTTCTTCCTCGGTCCCCCCGCCACTCATTACTGAGTACTTCGGGCAAGGAGCCACGGCCGGACACCACGAGGCCAAGATGGCGCCGGCGCCACATACAGCAACCTCACCATCCTCCTCCCTCCGAGCTTCGGCGGACCGCAGAAGCGACAGGTACGGATCCGAGGGTGACTTACCCTCTACCCACCCTCCGACCCCCCCTGCTGAACTTTCGATCGCCCCCTCCTCTGGAGGCCACATGCTGGGCAGTCTATCGCAGACTTTTCCCCCATGCCTCATAGGGCCTGCGCCCTCTATGTCATCCGGCCAACCATCCCCCCCTTGGGACTCATATGCTCCAGAATGGGACCCCCGCTCCCTGCCACAACGCTCCCAGTCACACAGGGACAGAGCCCCTTCTCTCTCCCCTCTCCAGAGGGACGCAGTCCAGGCTCCGGCACCATCCCAGGCCCTGAAACCACCAGGATCACAGGGGGCTCATCCACACATGGGGACTTCACAAGGCCCATTGCTAGCCAGGCACTCCAGCATTACTACCCCATCACCACCACCTCAGAGGGGACCCCCCACGCCAGCTTCCTACTCTGCGGTAGTGCAGGGCTCTCATGCCCACGCTGCACCAGACCTTGACCCTGACCCTGAAACATGTACATCTTGGCGAGACTACGTCCGCTGCATGCCCACAAAACAGGACTTCCGAATGCTAATTCAAGAAGTGCGTGACACATGTAGAACAGAGATTAATATGCTTCACACTGATCTCCATCAGCTGTCCACTAAAGTCGCATCCTTAGAAGAAGAAACAAATGACACGAAAACTGAAATCTCACAAATACACGACCGCTTAGCTTCACAAGCTGCCACCCTCAGGGACTTCCAACGCCACCTTGAGGACCTCGACAACAGGGGCAGACGTAACAATATTAGGGTCAGGGGTCTACCAGAGGCGACACAAGAGGAAGACCTAAATGTGACTCTACAAGCCATTTTCAATAGCATTCTAGGTCGCCCAGAACACCAGCGGGTTAAACTGGACCGTGCACACCGAGCTCTGCGTCCCCGTGGGCCAGGATCTCGTCCACGTGACGTGATCTGCAGAGTCCACAACTATACCCTCAAGGAGGACATTATGAGAAAGGCGCGAAATATGCATGCTATTGATTTTGACGGGGCTTCCCTGCAACTTTTTCCAGACCTCTCATGGATCACCCTCCAACAGAGAAGATCTTTGCAACCACTCCTCACCCTGCTCAGAGAGCACGACTTCCGCTATCATTGGGGTTTCCCCTTCAGCCTCACGGCAAAAAAAGACGGAAAGTCCACCACCCTCCGTTACCCGGAGGATCTTCAATTTTTCTGCAGAGAACTGGACATACCGGTACCACCTACCCCTGGATGGGAACCGCTGCCACCTCCCCCACCTCGCCCAGACACTTGGATCCAGGTTACAGGTCGGAAACGCACAAGACCACGATCCGCGGGTCCGTCTCCTCCACCTCGTCAGCGCTGAACTGCTGCTCATCTGAACTCTCATCTTGCCCAGATGTATTACTTCAGTTTTGTATGGTTTGTCCTTTTCTGTTATTTTTTACCTGAGAACCCGGAGACATATCCTGTCCACCCTACTCATATATAGTATGGACTTACTCAGCAAACGGATTCTCTCTTGACTTAGCAACACATGTTTGAATGTGATTATAAAGTTTAGATAAGACTTATGTAACTAGTTGGTTGTGCCTTCTCCCCCCCCCATGTTCCCCCTCTCTCTCCCACACCCCCTTCTTCTCTACCCTCTCCCCCCCCTCCCCCCCTCTTTTTTCCTCTCCCCCCCCTCCCTCTCTCCCTCTCCCTTCTCCTACCTCCATCTGCACCTACTCCCCACTCTCACTCTCTCCTATCTTCCTCACTATTTGTCTGTTTCAGGGGAGGGACATGGCACCCCCTCTCCGTTTTGCCTCCCCCCTTGTTGGAGGTTAAATTATAGGAGAATACCATTACATAGAGGAAATTTCATATACGTATACCTCTATACCATCATTTTTGAACCCATAGAAGTTATCTTACTTTTGCTTCAACTTCCACGAATCAAAAGCCTCATGGGTTTATTCTTTCATTCTGATCAGTGACATAAGTGTAGACATGTCGGCTGCCATCTTTATGCATGCAGGTTCCCTGTTTTTTCTGTTACTTAAGTTTTCATAAAATTTTTCTTAGATGCGGGCAGGCCCGGAGGGAGGTTCTCCTCTCCCCTTTGGGTCCATCCTTTCCTCCCCCCCGGGACTCTCCGAATGGCTCCCCTTTTTATTTTCTCTGACGCAGGTATTTTTGGCCCCGACGTCGGAAGGGGGCCCTTCGGAGTCTCCCATCCCATCACTATGTGTAGGTGGGTTATATTGTGAACGGTTGAATAACCTTAATGTTGCACTAACCTTTGTGTTCTTTTTCTCTTTTTTGTACCTTTTCTTATGTTTCTTCCCCACTGCTATTCCTATCTCTCACTCCCTCCCCAACTCCCTGGCCGTCGCCCGTCTCCGGGACCAGGTTCATGTTCAGGGGGCCATAGGCTTTCATACCGCAATCACCATGGAGACCCACTATAGGGACTTCCTATACTTCAAGGCTCTGCTGCACCTGCTAGGTAAGCTACTGTACCTTTCCACTAAACACCCACCATGATTAATATATTTTCACTAAATGTAAAGGGCCTTAACTCAAACGTTAAGAGAAGCCTAGCGCTACGAGAGTTCAAGCGGTCTAAAGCAGACATTATTTACATTCAAGAGACCCACCTTGATAAAACAGGCACCATGACATTCGCGCGACGGCAATACCCTCATATATATCAGACCTCTGGCCCACATAAACGGGCAGGGGTGGCAATCCTTCTTAAGCAAGGCTCCCCCTTCCAGTTGCAATCCCAATACTCTGACCCTCGGGGACACTATCTCATCCTCCGAGGCCTTTGGAGAGGAGTGAGTATCACTCTATGCAATATCTATGCCCCAAACACGAATCAAATCCCTTTTTTGCCTAGGGTCTTTGACCGCCTGTTTAAGGCCCCCCATCAATACCTGGTGATCGGGGGAGACTTTAATCTTGTCCATTCTCCAGGTCTTGATAAACACTCAATGGGCCGGGGGAAATCTCAGGCAAACACCAACAGAACAGCCACCCAGTTTCGCCAACTTACTAGGAAATATGCCCTGTTTGACACCTGGCGCACCACATATCCATCAGCTAAACAATTCACTTTTTATTCCCATCCACATATGTCCCACTCACGACTAGACTATTTCTTTGTTAACGCCCCGACGCTGCGAACATGTACGAAATCAGACATTCAGGCCATCTCCTGGTCGGACCATGCACCGATTACATTATCTCTGACACTCTCCCCGAGCTCCCTTCGCAAATGCCACTGGCGCCTAAACGACTTCCTACTTAAACATGACCCATCCAGACTGGAACTAGAACAAACTTTAAAGCAATACTTTGTGGAAAATTGCTCCTCCGAGATCTCCGCCCCATCTTTGTGGGAGGCCCATAAGGCGGTCTTACGAGGCCAATGTATCTCACTTTCCACGGCCTTAAAAAGAAACGCTAATGCTACACGCAGCGCTCTTCTGGACAAACTCAAGCATCTAGAAATGCGCCTGCTCAAGTCCCCATCACTGACAACCCTTAGAGAACTCACTAGTGTAAGGGCTGGACTGAGAGATATCGAAATAGGGAAGATAGAAAAGGCGCTAGTCAGGCTTAGACAGACTTACTACGACAAAGCCAACAAACCACACACACTCTTGGCGAAACAGCTTCGCGATTAGGTAGCAACCGCTTCCATTACACAACTTAGGGAGGCAAATGGTGTCCTCCACTCCCACCCTGACAAAATAGCACAACTTTTTCACGATTTTTATTCCGCATTGTATAACGACCCGAATGTCCCGCACAACCCACCTCCTCCTGACCTAACCCAGGCTATCTACACCTATTTAGCAGAAGCAGACACTCCCAAGCTCACTCCCTCTGCCCTGGAGACTCTTAACGCCTCCATCACAGAGGAGGAGATAACAGAAACAATTAAACTGCTACCAAATAATAAGGCCCCTGGGCCTGACAGACTACCGTACCTCTATTATAAGACGTTTCTAACACACCTACTCCCCCATATGACAAACCTCTTTAATTCATTTCTTTCTAATGCACCCATCCCCAGAGACATGCAAAATTCCTACCTGACACTAATCCCAAAGCTAGGGAAAGACCACACCCTCCCATCCAATTACAGGCCGATAGCACTTCTAAACACTGACTTAAAAATCTTTACGAAAATACTGGCCAATAGATTAAACAACTTTATGCCGTCTCTGATCCATAGAGACCAGGTAGGTTTTATCCCTTGTCGACAGGCTGGGGATAACACCCGGAGGGTCATTGACCTGGTTGAGGTCGCGAACAGGAACAAATTAGAGGCAATACTGCTCAGTTTGGACGCCGAAAAAGCCTTTGATAGGCTGGGCTGGCCCTTCCTGTTCGCGACTCTCAACCGGGCTGGTATTGAGGGCCCGTTCCTTCGAGCTATCACCCACCTATACTCGGCCCCAACAGCTCAGGTTCGTACTAACTTTGCAACTTCTCCTACTTTTTTAATTTCCAATGGGACCCGCCAAGGCTGCCCACTCTCCCCTCTTTTATATGCCTTATGCATTGAACCACTGGCAGCACATATCAGAAACAACCCAAATGTACACGGTATACCAGTCCGTACTAGAGATTTCAAAATCTCCTTATTTGCAGATGATGTCCTCCTCACTCTCACCCAACCCCGCATATCTCTTCCGAATTTACAAGCAGAGCTGGAGAGATATAGCACCCTCTCGGGTTACAAAATTAATAGCTCCAAGACAGAGGTTCTCCCTCTTAATTTAACACCCCAGACATTCTCAACGCTTTCACAAACTTTTTCATACTCTTGGCGGACCTCTTCCTTAAAATATCTAGGGGTACATATCACTCCCACATACGACACTCTATACAAGGCCAACTTCCCCCAAATATTCGCTTCTATTAGAACCTCCTTAAATAAATGGAGATCCCTGAAATTGTCCCTTTTTGGTAGACTGGCAACCTTGAAGATGACGATACTACCTAGACTTCTATATTTGTTCGAGACGCTCCCTATCCCCATCCCGAGTTCACACCTAAAAAAACTTCAGGGTGACCTAATAAACTTCTTTTGGAATTATAAAAGACACCGTGTTGCTAGATCAGTTCTATACGCCCCGCGTACCCAAGGAGGACTGGCGTTCCCCAATATAGCTAAGTATTATCTAGCAGCCCAACTAAGACCTATAGCCTCCTGGTGTACCCTACACGCTTACAATAGGTGGACACAGATAGAAAAGTTATGGCTAGCCCCCATACACCCAAATTCCATGCTTTGGATCTCTGATATACCCCCAAACAGCGTACAATTGCTAGGACCAATGGCTCTTCTACGTACGCTATGGCGACGGGCCAAACTGAAATATCCACTCACCACAATGACGTCCCCAGTCACCTCATTTCTATTCACACCCAATATCCCTGACAGCTTAACCTCACAGATGTCCCATTTCTGGATGGACAAGGCTATATTTCGGTATGGACAACTAATTGACCCTATAACTAGAATGCTACGATCCTTTCAAGAACTACAAAAAAATTTTGATCTTCCCAAACAGGCTTTTTTCAGTTACCTACAAATACGCCATTATGCACAATCGCTGAGGTCGAATTTAAGATTCTCTCCCCTGACAGACTTCGAAAAACTATGTTTAGAGGGCTCGTCCCCTAAAGGCATGATTTCACGTTCCTACCAAATACTGGTCACTGATTTCTCACCAGATGGACCACGACACCCATATATGGCTAAGTGGGAGCAGGCTTTGGGCTCAGATCTATCCCTTAAGACCTGGCAATTTATATGGAACCAGGCTACTAAAAGCTCCATATGCACGCTTTATAAAGAAAATCAATACAAAATACTATTCCATTGGTATCAGACCCCTGACCTGCTCCACTCTATATATCCCACAGCCGACTCTCGCTGTTGGAGATGCTATAAGGATAGGGGAACACTATTTCATGTCTATTGGACCTGCCCTCTAATCAGCCCTTACTGGAGTATGGTACAATCCCTACTCCAGTCTATCTTTGATACTGAAGTGCTTCTAGATCCGAAGATCTTTCTCTTAGGCCTTCCGCCTACCACCTTCTCAAAAACCTCCAAAAAACTTTTAGCGCATGTGCTTACTGCAGCACGCTGCCTGGTGGCTCTAAAATGGAAAAAAAGAGAGACTCCTTCACTGACTGAGCTGCACTCCAGGATTAGAGATGTTAAAAGAATGGAATATCTTACGGCCTCATTAAATGATACTCTTGAAAAACATAACCGTATTTGGGAACCCTGGGTCCTGTTTGAGACCCCTGTGACTTAATGATATAGGTCATTCATGTACCTATAACCCGTCCCCCACAGACGTCCCCCGGGTTTGGTGATGGGTGGCGACCTTCCCCCCCCCCCCCCCCCTCTTCTCTCCCCCCTCTATCTACTCTCTTTTCTCTCTCTTTTTTACTGTTTTAATTTTTTTTTTTTTTTTCCCTTTTTGTGAAACTATATACATATGTAAAGGGTACTAATGGATACAAAGTATGAAACGTTTAACTGTCTAGTTAACCTACTCCGTTTTATTACTAACTGTTTATATTGCCAGGCTTAACTGTCCAATGTTTGGATGACTATGTGCCAAATTGAAATGTGACACTACGACTTCTTTTTATTCCTGTACCCAATACTATAATGCTGTAATTGTTAATTTTTCTTCTGTTGAAAAACAATAAAAATTGTCAATTATAAAAAAAAAAAAAAAAATAATGCATGTGTCTTAGGCTGTCACTCACAGCAAGGGGGAGTATTTGACAAAGTTTTTCTCAGTTTGTCAAGATTTTTCTCACTGAACAATAAAAGAGGATTGCTCAGAGATGGATTAACTCTATGTGGCAAGACTGGGCTCAAATGATAGGAAATCTTATATCTACAGTATGATATAAAAAAATAAAGATAAAAAAAACAAAAAAAAAAATTCGGGTTTACATCCACTTTAAGTCCATGAAAAGCCCACAATCCCTCTTTCGATGGACATCAAGGGACACAGAGCCTCAGTAATAACTGATGGGTTATATAGGTATCACTAGGTGATTGGACACTGGCACACCCTAACCAGGAAGTTCAACCCCCTATATAATCCCTCCCCTTACAGGGATACCTCAGTTTTGTAGCAAAGCAATATAAGTGTATTAGAAGAGGGGCGGGACCTCTGTGTCCCGTGATGTCCATCGAAAGAAAAGGTTTTTACAGGTAAGCTGCTATAAAAAAATTTTATTTCTCGAACATCACGGGACACAGAGCCTCAGTAATAACTGATGGGATGTCCCAGAGCAATGCTATCTGAGGGGGGGGGGGGGGACCACAACCAAGTAGGTTGCAATCAGACCTGAGGACCCTGTACCGCTGCCTGCAGCACACTACGCCCAAAGGCGATATCCTCATGCCTTCTCACATCCACCTGATAAAATCTGGTGAATGTATGGACTGAAGACCAGGTTGCGGCCTTGCAGATCTGAGATATAGAGGTCCGGTGATGCACTGCCCAAGAAGCACCAATAGCCCTTGTGGAATGTGCCTTGATCTGAAATGGAGGAATCTTCTGTTTCAAACTGTAAGCCTGAATAATCAATTGTCGAATCCATTTAGAAATGGTAGCTTTTGATGCTGCCTGTCCTCTATTGGGACCCTCTGGCAGCACGAACAAAACATCAGTTTTGCGAATTTGAGCAGTTGCTTCCAGATTGACTGCTCTTACTACATCCAAAGAATGTAGTGACCTTTCTTCCGAAGAACAGGGATCTGGAAAAAAGGAAGGCAGAACAATGTCTTGGTTTAGATGAAAATCAGAAACCACCTTCGGTAAAAAACTAGGATGAGGGCGCAGTACCACTCTATCCATGTGTACAATCAAATAAGGCTCTTTACAGGAAAGAGCTGCTAATTCTGATACTCTTCTAGCAGAAGAAATAGCTACGAGAAAAATTAACTTCCTTATCAACAAGGCCAAAGGAATCTGACATATTGGTTCAAAAGGCTGTTTCTGTAAAACAGACAGAACCAAGTTCAAGTCCCAGGGGTTTAGGGGCACCCTAACCGGAGGATTAAGACGCATCACCCCCTGCATAAAGTTTTGGACCAAAGAATGCGAAGCAAGTGGCCGTTGAAACAATACTGATAAGGCCGAGACCTGGCCCTTGATGGTACTCAAGGCCAGCTTCATCTCTAATCCTAATTGTAGAAAATCAAGAATTCTACCTATCACATATTTTCTGGGATGCCAACCCCTGGATTCACACCAGGATACATAAGCTTTCCAGACTCTATGATAAATCCTTCTGGAAGCTGGCTTCCTTGCATTGATCAAGGTAGATATCACAGGACCTGAAAGCCCACGACTCTTCAGAACGTGGGTTTCAATAGCCAAACCGTCAAATTTAGCGTTTGTAAGGCAGGATGGAACACTGGACCTTGAGATAACAAGTCTGGGCGTACTGGTAGGGTCCACGGGGAACCCACCGTCATCCTTACTATTTCTGCATACCAAGTCCTTCTGGGCCAAGCGGGGGCCACCAGTACCGACTTCCTTTTCTGCCTGATCCTGCGAAGGAGTCGTGGCAGTAGCAGAATAGGCGGGAATGCATAAATCAGTGAGAACCGATGCCACGGATTCACCAACGCATCTGTCCCGCATGCAAGAGGATTCTTTGTCCTTGCCACAAATCCCACTGCTGTGGCATTGCCGGACTGGATCCTGACCGGGCAGCCCTGTAGCCTGATAGTCCAGGCCTTTAGGGCTAGATATACCGCACGGATCTCCAAAATGTTGATGGGTAAGGTCCTCTCGGTCTTGGACCATAACCCTTGGACCGCAGAATGTTCCAGAACTGCTCCCCAACCCGACAGACTGGCATCTGTTGTTACCACCGTCCAGGTAGCCGGTAGAAAGGATTTCCCCTTATGCAGGTTTTCGGATATTAGCCACCAATTGAGGCTCCGACCCACCGCATGAGACAGGTGCATCGGAAAGTCTAATGCCTGCAGCTTCTTGTTCCAGGCCGACAGAATACTGTGTTGCAGCAGTCTTGAATGAAACTGAGCATAGGGAACTGCTTCAAATGAAGACACCATATTTCCTAGCAGCCTCATACAGAGGCGGACAGAAGGACCCTTTTTGGTCCTGACTGCCAGAATCAGCTCCCTTAAAGCAGTGATCTTTGCCTGAGGTAGAAATACTTTCTCCTGGCTTGTATCCATGATCAGACCCAAATACTCCAGTCTTCTTACTGGTTTTAGGAAATACTTTTCTAGGTTGAGGATCCAACCTAAGTGTTCCAGATACTTGACTGTGGTCCTCAAGTTCCCGTTCAAGGAGGCTACCGACCGGTCTATCAAGAGCAGGTCGTCTAGGTATGCTATGACAGCTATACCCTGAGCCCATAATCTGGCCAGAGGAGGAGCCAAGATCTTTGTGAACACTCGAGGTGCAGTGGCTATCCCAAAAGGCAGAGCCACAAACTGGAAATGGCGCCCTCCTATCTTGAAGCGCAGAAACTTCTGATGAGCAGGAAAAATGGGCACATGCAGATATGCATCTCTGATGTCTATCGATGCCAGAAATTCTCCTCCCTGCAGGATGGAGACTACTGTCCGAATTGATTCCATGCGGAAGGACTGAATCCTTAGGAATCGATTCAGATCCCTTAAATACAGAATGGGTCTGACATCCCCATTTGGTTTTTGGACCGTAAAAAGGTTGGAATAGAAGCCCAATCCTTGATCCTTCCCGGGAACCACCATAATGACCTCCTGCGACAAAAGTCGCTCTAACGCTAGAAGGAGCGACTGCTTTTTCTCTGGATCTCTGGGGACACTTGATCTGAGGAAACGAGGAGAGGGAAATTCTTTGAACTCCAGCTTGTACCCTAAGGTTACCGTGGAGATTACCCATCTGTCCTGCAAGTCCTCCTGCCAGAGCTTTGAGAACTGTAGCAGTCTTCCCCCCACTCGAGCGAGCGGGGGCGCCCCTTCATAAAGAGACCTTAGTGTCTTGTCTAGTAGACTTCTTCCCCCAGGACTTCTTTTGTCCCTGGGGTTGACTCTTGTTTCTTGACCCAGACGGAGGAGGCCGTCGCGACTGCCTGGAGGCTGATGCCCCTGGCGCTGGGGAAAGAGTCCGTTTGAAAGAGGGATGCTTACTCTTCTTCTTAACAGGTAAGAGAGTGCTTTTCCCACACGAGATCCTTTTGATATAATTATCCAAGTCTTCTCCAAACAACCTTGCACCATGAAATGGAAACCCGACCAGCAGCTTCTTACATGGTGCTTCGGCTGACCAATTTTTCAACCATAAAATTCTACGTATATGCACCAACCCAAGTGAAAGACGAGAGGTTTGCATGATAGAATCTCTGATGGCGTCAACAACAAAACATAAGGCCGCTGGAAGGTTAGCCAACCCCTGGGCCTGCTGTTCAGGTAGAAATTTGATGACCTGCTTAACATGGTCTCTTAAGTATTGACAGACTCCAATCGCTGCTGCTGCAGGTTGAGCCACTGAACCAGCCAAGGAAAAAACATCCTTCAACAGGGATTCCATCTTTTTATCCACCGGATCCCTGAGCATCTCAGCATTGTCTACAGGACAAGTCAGACTATTATTTACGGAGGAAATGGCCCAATCAATGGCCGGTATTTCCCACATTTTAATAAACTTTTCTTCCATAGGATAAAGTGTTGAAACGTTTTCTTCCGCTGAAAAAGTTTTATCTGGGTGATCCCACTCAGAATAAAGGAGCTTTTCAAGTACCGTATATACTCGAGTATAAGTCGAATTTTTCAGCACTTTTTTTGTGCCGAAAGTGCCCCCCTCGACTTATACTCGAGTCAAGCACTTTTCTGCAGCAAAAAATTTCATTTTCCGAACCGACTTTGGGGCCCCGTATCTCAGGGCACCTTGGTGCTAGGAACTCCAAATTTGGTGTGCAAACCCAGTGAAACTGGTACCACAACATATCCAAAGCTGGAGTTCCTAGCACTAAGTGGCCCCGAGATACGGGGCCCCAAAATCGGTTCGGAAAATGTCATTCTCTGCTGCAGAAAAGTGCTTGACATTTTCCGAACCGACTTTGGGGCCCTGTATCTTAGGGCCACTTGGTGCTAGAAACCCCAGCTTTGGATATTTTATGGTGCTAGTTCCACTGGGTTTGCACACCAAACTTGGGGTTCCTAACACTAAGTGGCCCCGAGATACGGGGCCCCAAAATCAGTCAATTGTGGCCAATCTGCAGCAATGTCATTTCGGGACCCTTTGGGTTCAGAGACCCCAAATTTTGGCTGCAGCTAGGGGGCATCTAGGAACCCTTAACTACCGAGTTTGAAGTTCGGGGGACCTATGGCTGCAAATGGGCACAGTGAGGCTGCAAATGGGCATTGTTGACCCTCTTTTCCTCTTACAGTAGCTGCGCATTTCTCACCCTCGTCTTATACTCGGGTCAATACGTTTTTCCCATTTTTTTGTGGTAAATTTGGGGCCTCGACTTATACTCGGAACGACTTATACTCGAGTATATACGGTAAATTATGAACAGCGAAAGCATGTGCTGTTTGAGGAGGTTTCAGCGACCCCAAAGAAGAAGAGAGTTCTTTAACTGATTCAGATATGGGCAACTTAAATGTGGAGCGGACCAATCCAGTAAGGATCTGTACTAAGACTTTCTCCTCTTGGGAAGCCGAAGAGGGTCCCTCTCCATCTGATTCTTCCGAAGAGGAATCATCCGTCCCATTCCGATCCTCTGAAAGGGATTCTTCTCCTTTATCTCAGAGCTCCTCTGCCTGAGGGTCTTGGGAAACAGAGGAAGGCCTAGTACGTTTTCTTCCACTGAGTGAAGATGTAATCACAGCCATTAATTTTTCCTCTAAACCATTAACGGTTGAGGAAAAAACCTCCTGTGTAATGTATACAGGGTGTAAGATTGGGGTATCAGACTCAAACGGTAGGTGCGTTGTCAGTGAGTACTCCAGTACAAAACTGTATTTTTAAGGGCCTGGTAGCCCACTTTTATTTAAAAGCACAGAAGAGTTCACAAAGACATCAGTAGCCCACGCAGGGGGTTCCACCATTACTGTATCTTGCACACTCAATACTTTAGCCTCCTGGCGTATATTCTTGCCATATGGCTGATTCCGGCCTTTAGCCTAGGCCTTAGGTCTGCTCCTCAGACCCAAAAGAGTTTCCTAGAGTGAAACTCTCTCCTAGCTTACTCCTGCTGCTTACTCCTACTACTTGCTGCTCCGTCACCAAGTACGCCTGCCTCCTGCAGACATGCATACCCTGGCTGCCTCCTGCAGCCTCTGAATCCTCTCAGAGGAATGGGAGTCCACCTGACCCCCATGCACAGACTTCCTGTCTGTTGGGTGGAACCCTGAGCCATAGCTAGGTCACAATTAAATAGCTCAGCACACAGCTGTGCAATCAGCGTGCCTCTCCCTCCAAAATCTGGCGTAAACCAGCAATCTTCCAGGTAGCACAGGGTCCTACTGCCACAAGGGGCTGAAGTGCCAGAAGCAGGTGTAGCCCCTGACTCCAACGGCTCTCCCTGGCTAGCCGTCCCTGGCCCCTCAGGGGGGGAGGATGCTGCAGACAGGGGTCCTCAGAACCTGAAGGAGATCCCCTAGAGCCTCTGGTTCTTGGGGTATTTGTACCTCTTCTACCCATAGTGCAAAGCAACAAGGTGGAGGTATCACAAAATGAACACTGACTGCTGAGCGATGTAGTCTGGCAAAAGCCTTGCTACCAAATGCCCAGTCTGGTGTTGCCTTAGTAAATGCTGCCTAGGAGAATGCCTGTGTCCCACCTTACATGCGACCGTCAGCTCTGTGTCCCTCCAAAGGCTTTGTGCACCTGTAAAGTGTGCCTTTAATAGCCATGCAGCCGGCAATGTGGGCGTCTGAGCACGCTGGACGCTGTGCTGACTCCCCGCCACCCCCCTCTACAGCCCCCCCTTTTGTTTTCAAAAAATGTTCGCTTCCCGTGCGAGCCGACCCTCCAGGACCAGCATGGAGGGAAGGCTGAGGGTGGAGGAGGAAGTAGAGAGGCCAGGAGTGATGGGGCCTGCACGTGCAATGGCGGCGGCGGTGATAGTGCGGTATACAACCGCCTCACAGACCACCTGCGGCCTCCCCCTAGTCTGGGGGGCTATATCCCTGAGGAGAGCCCCCCATCCCATCCTACCTGGAGCCGGCTGGAGTAGCTTGTGCAGCGTGAAACACTGAGAAAGACATCAGCATGAGAAGGTATGTGCTCTTGGCAGCCCCCGGTGGCGACAATAGGCATAGCATGCATTTACTTTAAAGGAGAAACCTACTAGAATTAAAAATTCTGTGGAATCTCCCTTACCTTATCCAGCCGCAGGGTTCTGTTATACAGACCCAATCTTCACCTCTCACGGTGGGCTCCGTTTGGAAAAACCTTAAGAGACTGGGGCCCCCTACGGATAGGGGGAAACACAGTTCTGGGCCTGTAAAGCACCCGGCCAGAACATTAGGCTAGAAAGACTATTATCTGAAAATGTGGGGTCCAGCTCTCTAAAAAGAGGAAGCGTTACAGGTAAAACCTCGTTTCTTCAGACACGAGGCCCGGGTACCATCCAATTCGGCCTAGAAAGGACACTTTGAGATGGATCCGGTTCGCCTGGCTTGTCCCAGTATAGGATATCGGATATTCCCTTTGGAGCTCAGCACAGGACATCTTTACACATCCATCACCTAAGACACTGGCGTAAAAAACTGAGGTATCCCTGTAAGGGGAGGGATTATATAGGGGTTGAACTTCCTGGTTAGGGTGTGCCAGTGTCCAATCACCTAGTGATACCTGTATAACCCATCAGTTATTACTGAGGCTCTGTGTCCCGTGATGTTCGAGAAAGAAATAAGGATTTGATCCCTCAACAACCAACAATAATTCTGGCTCCCATAGACTGGCTACAGTATGCGTTCATGCGGTATACAGATTTGTCCGGTCAATTTAAGAAGGTGCGCCTAACGACAACGTGTTCTGTGCATAAAAGACACCTGTCCACAGAATCTTTTTCTTCCATTCAAACCTCACCATCATGGGCAAGCCCCAAAGAGCTGTCAAAGGATGCCAGGGATAAGGTTGTAGACCTGTAGTAAGAAGCTTTGTGAGAAGGAGACAACTGTTTGAGCGATTATTCGCAAATGGAAGAAATACAAAGAAACCAATTGCCCTCAGTCTGGAGCTCCATGCAATTTTTTGCCTCATGGGGTAAGGATGATCAAGAGAAAAGTGAGGGATCAGCCCAGAACTACACAGGAGGAGCTTGTGAATGATCTCAAGGGAGTTGGGACCACAGTCACCAAACAAACCATTGGTAACTTAATATGCCGTCATGGACTGAAATCCTGCAGCACCCACAAGGTCCCCCTTCTCAAGAAGGCACATGTAAAAGGTCCATCTGAAGTTTGCCAATGAACATCTAAGATGATTCAGAGAAGGACTGGGAGAAACTGCTGTGGTCAGATTAGACCAGAATGAAGCCCTTTGGCATTAACTTGACTCACCTTGTTTGGAGGAAGAAAAACACTGACTTTGACCCTAAGAACACCATCCCATTCAGTCAAATCACAGAGGTGGAAACATGCTTTGAGGCTGTTTCTCTGCTAAAGGTACAGGCTGACTTTGCCGCATTGAGGGGCCAATGGACAGGGCCACGTATTGTAAAATCTTGGATGAGAACCTTCTTCACTCAGCCAGAACACTGAAGAAGAGTCGTGGATAGGTCTTCCAGCATGACAATGATCCATAACATACCACCAAGGCAACAAAGGAGTGGTTTAAGAAGAAGCACATTAAGGTCATGGAGGGCCCTATCCAGTCCCCAGACCCTAATCCTATAGAACATTTATGGAGGGAATTGAAACTTCGAGTTTCCAAGCGACAGCCAAGAAACCTTAACGATTTAGAGAAGATCCCTCCACATCTCCCTCCTGAGATGTGTGCAAACCTGGTAACAAACTACAAGAAATGTCTTACCTCTGTTTGCCAACAAGGGTTTCTCCACCAAGTACAAAGTCATGTTTTGCTTGGGGATCAAATACTTATTTTACAATATAAGGGGATATGGGAAATTATTTTTCTACACACACACCCCTAAACAGGTTGAACGGGAAGGACTGTAGTCTTTATTAAACTTTACCAACTATGTAATTCAAACTACTCACTGAACTGCAACTCCATTTATAACATATGTATAGCGTTTGTTCTGGATTTTTGGTTGATATTCTGTCTCTATCATTTAAAATACACTTATGATAACCATTATAGACCCTTTGTTTCTTTGTAGGTGGGCAAACTTACAAAATCTGCAGGGAATCAAATTATTTCCCCCACTGTATATATTACACAAACATATTACACACACCGTACAGTGTAAACTTATAAAACTCTTAGGCACTTTTAGCAGTTTATAATATTTGTCTTAGATGGTTATTTTATGTCTTTCAGATTAGTATGTCAATAGATAACAATGTGTTTCGGTGTGCCAAATGCTTAGTGGTTGTCTATGGATAATGAGTGCGGCAAAGATGAAATACATCAATCTTTCTTCGACACAAAATCTGGAGGGTGTCAAGAAACCCCATCAGCAAAGAACCTGTAAAAACCAATGGGACCCAGGTACACAAACTGCAGTGTAGAACAATCCCATCAGAAGTGGTTTGTATAAAAGTTGTGACCACAAAGCCATTCCTCCTAGATGGAAGCAAAGTCTAACAACTTTATACATGAAAACACTAAAGCCAGGGGGCAGAAAAAGGGCAGCAGGTGCTCAAAATCAATGAGTCCAAATTTGAAAAAAGTTTCTCTAGATAAATACAATTTGTCCAAGAGTTGTAGACAGTATATGAACAAAAGTCTAAGTGACAGTAAAGCAAAGTAGACATTTCCAGTTGAGGCATTTCCACAAAGCAAGAGTGTTGATTCAAACTGCTGCACCTCTCACTGATCAGTATAGGCAGATCCTGATGCATTTATTCTGCAGTATGACAATTCATGCAAAATTGAGAAAAGTCAACAAAAAATATCTATCTACAGCATAGCTGCTACTGAGCACTGATCTCAACAGAGACAGTTCAGGTAGGATTACTTGCAAAGAAATCTTACTACCAAAGTCTGCAGTGGGACTGTGTCAAGTTTTCCAGGATGCTTGGAACACCCTGCCAGGTGAGTACCTTCAGCCACTGGATGCACATGTACCTAAGAGAATGTTGTGATTTTTTTAAGAGCAGAGTGGGCACACTGGATGTTTATTCAATTAAATTATTCCTGTTTACTGAACTTTCAAGGTATAAAGAACAAATAGAAAAGAAAGAGCACATACAAAGGTTTAAGCTGTTGCAATTAGGTAGTCAAGTTGCCCACATTTTTTTAAGAATTATTCTAAATTAACCTGCCAAAGCGCCAATCTAGTTATGTAGTTTGGAGCTACCCAAAAGTTGCAAGTACGAAGGCAAATACAATAATTGTGTTGCTACACAGAGCTGTTCTACCTGGAAATAGAACTTATTTAGACATGCATGCAATAGCAGCCACCAAAAGGCTGCATGAGAAAATAATGTCAGCGTTTCGTTTTAAGAGTGTGTTTGCAACTATGCCCTTCACTGCACAAAAAAGCACACTTTACAAGTGTGTTAAAAACGAACACTATTCAATTTAGATTGAAGAATGTAGCTCAATTCTCAACATCTGTTTCTAAAAAGTTTTAACAGTTTGTTGTAATCATACAAGAGTAAAGCGAGCCTGAAGTTAAAAGTAATGTCATTTTTTTTTTTAGGCTGCATTGAAACTGCACTACTAGTCAAATATGGAACTTTGTAAACTTGTGTTATTTAAAACCACATTGTGCAACTTCTACAGAGAACACATTAGATATACACAAGCAGATCTTTCATACATTTATGAAAAATAATTCAACATTTGGTTAATTTTCAGACAATCCTACAGCACCACATAAATTAATTATAATCTTGATGCTGTACACAAAGGTTCACTTCCAGTAATTTTTGTAGAGCTGCATGAGCTGGATGTGCAGATTATAAAATTTTTGTCATACGTGAACTCAATGTCTGATCTTGGTTTAATCAGTGTGGTTTTCGTCCGAAAAAAATCGTAAGAACAAGACTACGCATGCTCAGAAACGAAAGAACGCATACAAAAACTATTTAACACATTATGTCACTTCTTACATTGTATTCTGTCGTATGAGAATTTTTGTATAGTGCGTAACCTCTTCACTTTCGACATGAGGCTAGCATGCAACCAAAAACGGACGAACGGTCGTCCGGAAATCTGATCGAGTGTACGAGGCTTTAGACAGCTCGGTCTCTCTAATGGGAGTGTACAGTAAGGGCGCTTTAAGCACAGATGTGTTACGCAGGTGGCAACAGGTTAAAGAAAAACTTGCATCAAATAACTGTTTTCATGTTATGTGCATAGATGCTACACAATGTGTTACACACAGGCCTCAATCACACTGCCATTTACATTTTTTTTATTTCTGCAGTTTATATGCATTTGTAGGACATTTCTAAATGCATATAAATAAAATAATAAATACTTGGTGTTAAGGTGCACTCAGTGTTGTTTCTTTGGCTTTTGCTGACAACCCCTTGCCCAGCTTGTCAGTGTATTTCAGTCTAAGCATTTTACACAGGGTTGTTCTTGTGCTACGTTCAAGCTACTGCTGCCACACCCCAAAAAAAATCAGTTTTCACCATAACATGAGGGAAACTCTTTTAACGGGGCACCTAATCTCCAGACAACTAAGAGGAAATTTTCCCCTCATATTGGGAAGATACTCTCTCACTTCCTGTCTACAGGGCAGGGGAAGTGATGACAAATCTTCACTTTCCATCCAGCGTACGTATATATACATCCTGAACTGGAAGCAGCTGCAACAATGATCTCCAGTTACCAAATTGTTCAGCTGGCAATGCTCTTCCGGGTAAGAGTGATCTGAACGGCTATGTAGCTGCCCGATCACTTTTACAGGGCTTGAAAGGGTCCTCCTCCCATGCTGCCACCCTCCGCTATTCCCAGTCTCTCCTGTCCCATCAGGGAACCCAGGACAGCTGTAAGTGGTCGGGTCAGCAGCACACAGTGAAGGCGGAACATGCAGCTGATCATACAGATGTGAGTTTGGCTGCGTTGGAGGGCAGAGGAGGGATCAGGGGTCTAAAAGACCTCACAGGCTCCTATCTGCAAAAAGATGTGCATTTATTATTTTTTGTACAAAGGTGAACTTATCCTTTAACTCTAAACTGGTCACCTGTAAAGGTTTTTAAAGTATTGCCTATGGACAATTCTAGGTACCATAATTTGTTGCCATTTCACAGGCATAGGCAAATGCAAATCTTGAGATGTTTGGTATCTATTTTCTCAACACAACATAGTATTCTATATTATACCATAGTATGGGGTAATATAGTGTTTTGTGCACACTAAAAAGCATTTAAGTGCACCTTGTTTCCTGAAAATGTGTGTTTTAAGAATGGCTGCACATGTGTGACATGACAAATTGCAACAGAAAACATTTTATTCTCCAGTGCCTCTGCTTTCAGAAAATATATAATGTTTGGGGGCTTTGAAGTGTCACTAAACCCACAACAGTAAAATCATATTTAGCAGTTTATATTTACTAAAATAAAGCATTTTCATGTTCTCTGTACTGTGGAAGACCAGATATAGTGAAATGCAGGGTCCTGGGTTTAGTAATACTTTTAGTAATTTTCTAACATAAAATGCACATTTTACCATGTATGTGAAAATGTCAAAATTATCCCAGACGACTAGTGATTAAAGT
Source organism: Lithobates septentrionalis (assembly GCA_037952835.1). Taxonomy (NCBI): domain Eukaryota; kingdom Metazoa; phylum Chordata; class Amphibia; order Anura; family Ranidae; genus Lithobates; species Lithobates septentrionalis. The sequence goes on along the minus strand of JBBDGP010000310.1, from coordinate 586,664 downwards.
GGTTGTAAAGGTTCACAGTTTTTTTTTTTTTAAATAACAAACATGTTATACTTACCTCCTCTGTGCAAGGGTTTTGCACAGAGTGGCCCCGATCCTCCTCTTCTGGGGTCCCCCTTGGAACTCCTCCCTGCATTGAGTGCCCCCTCAGAGATGCGCTTTCCAAGGGGTAACTCGTGTGGGCACGCTCCCAAGTCCTGCTGCTGCGTCCATTGACACAGACAGTAGGAATTGGCCCCACCCCCCCAACTCCCATGCCACTGGATTTGATTGACAGCAGTGGGAGCCAATGGCTCCCGCTGCTACCAATCTGTCCAATGAGGACCAGAGATAGCAGCTGGAGCTGCTGGGCTCGTTCTCATCACTGGAAAGATCGGGTTCAGCTAGTAAAAGGTGGCAGCTTCACTACAGGTTTTTTTCACCTTAATGCATAGAATGTATTAGGGTAAAAAACCACAAGGGTTTACAACCCCTTAAAGTAGTTGTAAACCCAAAAGCAGGCATATTTTATTGCAGCTTAAAAAAAAACAAAACTGTTGCTTTAACTGCTTGTGTAACTACAGTGTCAGCTGGAGTTTGGCTTCAATTTGTTAGTGTATGTAAAACTGCCAGTACATCTAACACTCCCCCTCCCCTAAGAATAACAATGCTCCTGTCCAAAGGTGCCATGCCCCCTGTGCTCCTCCATTCATAGCGGGTACATGCGAATACAGGTGATGTGTTACAGGCCAGATTGCCAAGTGAAAACAGAGGGAAAAAAGCAAATGCAGGCACCAAATCTAAGGATTGGTAAGTTGCAATATAATTAATGTTCACTTTTGAGTTTATTACCTCTTTAAATAAGAGACACAGACAGAAAAAAAAAAACTGACAGTAGTTCAAGAGGAATCCAGGGTTTCCTCCGCATGCAGAGAGAGTGTAGAGCAAGTCGCGGTAAATCAGTAATGGGGGGAAAAAGCCAGATGCAGAAGGATCACAGAAAAAACAGTGGACTACTAGCTTTTTACCCTCTGCTTTTCATTTTTGGGAACAGCATCCACAGTTCAGTTCCACTTTAAATGTTCATTTCATATAGAAAATAATTACACAGCAATACAGTGTTTATTTCGTCAATTATTTTGATGTATACGAGATATAATAATGTATGTATATAAAACAATGTATGCAGTTTTGTGAACCGACACTACTCACCAATCATTGCCCTCTTGCAATCTGAAAAACCACTCACTGTCTTGTCATACAGAGCTTCCTCACTTCCTTCAACCCTTGTTATTATCTACCCCCCCCTGGGCATTCATTATGAAAGGCTAGCTCAGATGACAGCTGGTGGTGACGTCATTTCCAGCCGGTGAGACCCACACTAATGTGAACTTCTGGTTCGGCATTTAGCTCATATATTTTTATTTACAAGTGAGTGTAATTAGTTTTAATTATACTATTTCCAAAAAAAAAGAAATTATGCTATTAGTTTGTTAATGAGTAAAATTATAACAGCATGGCATGCTATTGTGGGATATAATCACTGAAAACCACAAGCTCCAGCACAACCAGGACCATCACTAAGTGCTTATAACTCTTATAATATAGGAGCCTATACCAGTCGGTGAGTAAGTGGGTACACTGGAGAGGGGACCAACTTGCACTTTAAAGAGACAGCACCTGGCACAGTTAAAGACTGCATGATCAATTGTCACAATTTGAATGCATGAAGAAACACAAGGATATAAATTAATTGATGAATGTCACATGTTTTATAATATCTAAATTATTTACCTTATTTTCAAGGTTGTATTTATATTCGTATTTGTATGACACCTATGGCACCAGGCAGTGTTTAAACCAGCATCTAGTCAATTTAAAGGTTCAGTACCTTAATAGAGCTGCAGCCGGTCATTATTGTTTTTGCACATTGGTAGATGTGGAGATTATTAATATTTTCCTAAGCACGGGAATACATAATTTGTTTATGTAGAAAATATTAGCTGCACAGTGACCACAGGTGACTTGTCCCTTACCTTGTGACTTTTTTGGGCATAGCTTCCAGAGTTCATTACCTCTAACTATTTTACTACCTTTACCACCCTGATTGATATATCTAATCTTGTGTACAGCACATCAGAAAATGCTATATTAATACATATTAATGTGCATCTTCAGTAAGCAGGAGTATTTTCATTACTCCACTTAGCTCATTTAATGTTTCATGAGGTTTTAGATGTTATATTACGCGTTTACCAAAATAAAATTACACTTCAAAGTTGAGAGAAAAAAATCATTTTTCAGCAGGGCAGGACAAGGATTCTACACATACATTGAATCTATAACAAGCTTAACTGAACTGAAGCATGTGACATGCTGGCTGTCGCCCTCTGTCCTCTACAGTCCCAGACCTCAGCCCCACTGAACATTTATAGGAATAAATATTGAAAAAGGGTAGAAAAAAAAAAATCTGCTTTTACTGGGTATAATAGTTAATGCTCTCTTCAGTCACCTACTGGAAAGTATGTTCTAAAAAGAATTTGTCTCAAGGGAAGTATAAGGGAACCATTGTCCTTCCGAAGATATATCTCAGTGTTAGAATTTAGTACAACCATGCAGTAAATGAGTGTCAAAATTTAGTAACATAAAAAAGTCCACATCCTTTTATAACTGGGGTTGTAGCTGTATTCAGAGTTAAGCAACCACATTCAAACTCGTGTTAAAGTGCCTTTGATTAACCTCAAATAAAGTTCAGCCATTCTTGTAGGTCTTTCCTGACATTTTCTTAGTCGCATCCTACAGCAAAAGCCACGGTCCGCAGAGAGCATCAGAAGGATCTCATTGTTTAAAGGTATCAGTCAGGAGAAGGGTACAGAAAAAATCCCAAGGCATTAGATATACCATGGAACACAGTGAAAATACTCATCAAGTGGAGAAAATATGGCACAACAGTGACATTACCAAGAACTGAAAGTCCCTCCAAAATTGATGAAAAGACGAAAAGAAAACTGGTCAGGGAGGCTGTCAAGAGGCCTACAGCAACATTAAAGGAGCTGCAGGAATATCTGGCAAGTACTGACTGTGTGGTACATGTGACAACAATCTCTCATATTCTTTATATGTCTGGGCTATGGGGTAGTGTGGCAAGACAAAAGCTATTTCTTACAAAGAAAAACATCTAAGCCCGGCTAAATATTTCAAAAACACATCTGAAGTCTCCCAAAAGTATGTGGGAAAATATGTTGTGGTCTGATGAAACCAAGGTTGATCTTTTTGCCAATAAATCCAAAAGATATGTTTGGCACAAAAACACTGCACATCACCAAAAGAACACCATACCCACAGTGAAGCATGGTGGTGGCAGCATCATGCTTTGGGGCTGTTTTTCTTCAGCTGGAACAGGGGCTTTAGTCAAGTTAGAGGGAAATATAAATGGATGCAACTACCAGTCAATATTGGCATAAAACATCAGGCTTCTGCTAGAAAACTGAATATGAAGAGGCACTTCATCTTTCAGCATGAGAACGACCCAAAGCATACATCCAAATCAACAAAGGAATGACTGCACCAGAAGATGATTAAAGTTTTGGAATGGCCCAGCCAGAGCGCAGACCTGAATCCGATTGAAAATCTGTGGGGTGATCTGAAGAGGGCTGTGCACAGGAGATACCCTTGCAATCTGACAAATTTGGAGTGTTTTGCAAAGAAGAGTGGGCAAATATTGCCAAGTCAAGATGTGCCATGCTGACTCATACCCAAAAAGTCTGAGTGCTGTAATAAAATCAAAAGGTGCTTCAACAAAGTATTAGTTAAGGGTGTGCACACTTAAGCAAACATATTTTATTTTTTTATATTTTTACTTTACTTCCCTCCATATAAAAGATTTCAGTTTGTTGTTCAACTGAGTTGTTTAGTTTATAGGTCACATTAAAAGGTGGAAGAAGTTCTGAAAATAATTATTTTTGTCTCATTTTTTACATCACAGAAACCTGACATTTTGACAGGGGTGTGTAGACTTTTTATATTCACTGTATTTTTGAAACCACTTACTGTTGACTGACACCCTACCTCTGCTGGAAGTTTGTTCCAAGCATCAACTACCATTTCAGTAAAATAATACTTTCTAAGATCAGTTTTGAACTTTCCTCCAGTTAGTTGGCGGTCATGTTCCTGTGTTCCTAATTTTGGCTTCATAGTGAAAATACTGCCCTCTAGAACCTTATTCATCCCCTGGATGTATTTGACAGTTTCAATCATGTCTCCCCTTTCCCTTCTTTGCTCCAGACTGTACATATTAAGTTTCTGAAGTTGCTCTTCATTTGTTTTATCCTGCAGACCTTTCACCATTTTAGTTACCCGTCTCTGGGCTCGTTCTGTCATTTCAATATTTTTTTTGTAAAGGAGGTCTACAGAACTGGACACATTATTCTAAATGAGATCTCACTAAAGATCTATAAAGGGGAATCGGGACCTCCTTTCTCCTGCTGGTGACCCCTCCAGTGATGCATCCGAGAATTCTATTCTGTCTTCACACGGTCTGGTCACACTGTTGGCTCATTTTGCAATCATCTGAAATAAGTACCCCCAAATCTTTTTCCTCTGTAGTGCTGGCTAACAATGTACCCCCAATGTTGTACTCTCTTAAGGGATTATTTTTCCCTAGTTGTATTTTACCTTGAGAAACATTGAACTGCAGTTTCCACCTTGACGAATCTTCCAGCAATGCCAAATCTTGTTCCATGTCCCAAATTCTTGATTCTGTACTTAAATTGCATCAACAACTTATGCTGGGTATACATCAGCTAAAAATTGGCCGGTCCAGCAGTGTGTACACCTGTCTGTCCATCAGAAGCCAGTCCGATGACCAGCTTTTGTTGCAGGGACATGCTGGAAAGCCAGCATCCGATCGGCGCTTGCAGTCAATGGCAGAATACATAGGCACAGAATGGGAGATTGCTGCAACAGCATTGCTTGTGTTGGTAAGGCGGTTTGTCAGTTTTTCTTTTTATTCAGCACACTGGGTTGAAAAAAATAAAAATAATAATTGTGTACCAGGCTTTATCATTGCAGACAAAGTTACAGAATCACAGCCAGGAAACTAGCATTCTCTGAGGGAGAGAAAAGCAAAGGCAGCCTCCAGTATTCTTTTACTACAGTTTCTCTTATATCAAATAGTTGCTAGTGTGGTCAAATTTCCAGTTCTTATTAACCACTTGACAACTGGGCACTTAAACCCCCTTCCTAACCAGACCAATTTTCAGCTTTCGGTGCTCTCACAATTTGAATGACAATTACTCAGTCATGCAACACTGTACCCATATGAAATGTATGTCCTTTTTTTCCCACAAATAGAGCTTTCTTTTGGTGGTATTTAATCACTGCTGGTTTTTTTATTTTTTGCGCTATAAATCAAAAAAGACTGAAAATTTGATTAAAAAAAAAAAAAAAATTCCTTGTTTCTGTTAAAATTTATTGCAGAGTATTGGCAGAGTATTGGCGAGTATTGGCAGAGTATTGGCAGAGTATTGGCGAGTATTGGCGAGTATTGGCAGAGTTTTGCAGTGTTGCAGAGTATTGCACAGTGATGCAGAGTATTGGCAGAGTATTGGCAGAGTATTGGCAGAGTATTGGCAAGTATTGGTGAAGTATTGGCGAGTATTGGCGAGTATTGGCGAGTATTGGCAGAGTTTTGCAGAGTATAGAGCAGTGATGCAGAGTATTGGCTAGTATTGGCGAGTATTGGCAGAGTATTGGCGAGTATTGGCAGAGTATTGGCGAGTATTGGCGAGTATTGGCAGAGTATTGGCAGAGTATTGGCAGAGTATTGGCAGAGTTTTGCAGTGTTGCAGAGTATAGCACAGTGTTGCAGAGTATTGCACAGTGATGCAGAGTATTGCACAGTGATGCAGAGTATTGCACAGTGATGCAGAGTATTGCACAGTGATGCAGAGTATTGCACAGTGATGCAGAGTATTGCACAGTGATGCAGAGTATTGCACAGTGATGCAGAGTATTGCACAGTGATGCAGAGTATTGCACAGTGTTGCCATTATGTATAGTGAACAGCGCTGTGGGCACTAAACATCCAGCCCACAGCGCTGCCATCTCTTCCTCTCTCCCTCCGCACTGTACCGATCGGTACAGAGAGGGGAGGGAGGAACCAGCGTCATGACGTGACGCTGGTTTGTTTACACGTGATCGCTCCGTCATTTGACGGAACGATCACGTGGTAAACGGCCGCGATCAGCGGCTATTTACCGTAATCCGTGATGCGCCGGGTCCTCTGGACCCGGCGGTCACGGATGTTCCCGAGTGCGCGCCCCAGGGGGCGCGCGGGAGCATCATTCTGGAATCACGTCCATGGACGTCCACCCAGAACTAGCCGACCGCGCTGTTGCCGTCTTTCGGCAATGGCCCGGTCGGCAAGTGGTTAATTGATACATCAGGACTACCATAATATTGTGTGTATTGTGTGACACACAGAGTGGTAGAACAACCTGGACACTTGAATTAGGGAAACAAAAAGCCACAGTGTAATAACAAAGGACCAGACTACTTAAAAATACCTTTTTTTTTTCGTTTTCAACACATTAGCTAGCCTAAACACCACTGTCAAATTAATCTAGAACTTTGAGATTGTGACCTGGGACAAGTATGCAAATTCTGAGTTTTGACTTTGCTTAAAGTCATAAAAAGGTTTTCGGTAAAGGTATTCCTATTTGCAAACTTAAATGTATGGATCAGAGGTAGCCTGATGCAACTGGACACAAGTCATTTATATCCAGCAGCCCTAAGATCCAACAAGTGTCCACAAATGTCTGTTGTCAAAATACAAACAGGCATGGCTGTTAGAAAAAAAAAAAAGTGGCATCCATCCTTTTAAATCAGCAAGGAATGTGATCAGGGACACTGACGGGTGACAGTATGTAAAAAAAAAAAAAAAAAAAAAAAAAAAAAATTTAAAATTACTTTTTTTTTTTTACAACTTTTCTTTTTTGTTAGTGACCGGAGGAATACAGTGTTAGCATAGTAACATTGTACTACTCTTGGGAAGTGATCAGGATTTATTTTTTTTTTACACAATTTGGTATAAGCAACCATTTCTACTGAATGAAACTGAAATTCATTTGGTGTGTATTGTTGTGATTAGCTGTGTCACAGCTAGTAGCACACTTGTACACAATGGGTGGCATGAAAGGAAGACATCAAATGTTTACAATGGTCATGTGATTTGCTATAAATGGTTACAGCGATCACATTGTTTCAGCAGCCAGCCAATACACTGATCAGTCATCGGCTGTGTCTGATGGACACAGACTGTGACAGATCACGCCACAGCGCAGGCCTGTGGCTACGTGTGAGGCGCGTTTCGGGAGGGCATTTTATTATGGCCAACCAGGACAATATATGTCCCACCCAGTCATCGATTGACAAGTGGTTAAGGCTCCTCAGGCACTTTAGGAGAAAGTAAATGGCTATGACTGATAGAGTATGCACCTGGCAATTAATATGTGCATGACTACTTTGCACTTTTTGAGCATACCCACCTTTTACATTTATTATAAAGGGGATGTCCTTTATTTCCCAGACTAACACTACATAACTTTAAACTTGTTGTATAACCTATACTTATGGATGCAACATCATCTCTGACCAGTAAACAAGATTATTCATGATTTTGGATGGACTTGTTGGAAGTTTAATTAAGTTGTATTTATTACACACACATTAGCATTCTCTTCCGTTAGTAGCATGGAACCAAGTTTGTGCATCACCCAAGTGGGAGGGTCTTCAGTTGTGAGCAGATGAAATGCTGTTCAAAGTCAATGTGCTTGTTGGCTTAAGGGATAGAAGAATTAATGAGAAAATGAGAAAGTGGCAGATGGTGTAGCCGTACTCCTCACTGCACACGTCCTCCTCTTGAAGCAGCTTCTAAACATGCAAAGCTCCAGGGCCCCACCTGGTAGCGGTATAATTACCCTAAATGTGCACTTATGTTTCATTACACCTTAGATATTACTATGTGCACTGATTGCAAGTACCAATCCCTTTCATTTCCATTCACCTCTCTATAGTCCAATATTAGATAACAGAGAAGTATATGCTGCATCTCCCATCAGAGCAAGACTCCTGCTGAGAAAACAGCAGCCAAGAAATTATTTGTCACTCTGTGGGAGTGCTATTGGGCCTGATAAGGATGACATCATCCTTCCCTTGCCAATAACAATGACGCTAACAAGAAGACACAATCAACAAACCTCCTTTTTGCTCTTGTCTGAAGCTGTGGCAGGTGCAACTCCTAATGCCGAGAAATGAGCCCAGCATTAGCTTCCAGCTCAAAACTGCTCCTTTTTGATCACGATGCAAAGCAGAAGTTTGCTCTTTCCATAAGGCTGTGCAGCTGCCATTGCTTTCACTGCAGATGCTTTCATTAATTTTATCAAGGGCATGCTGAAATAAGTGCTTATTCAGCACGCCGGCTATTTGGTAGCAGCTGGAGGTATAAAACAAACTATCTGAACAAGACTGCACTAACTCATCATGTAAATTAAAAAGGTTTGCCTTCTCCCGTGTGAATGGGCCAGGGGCTCTATTGTTTTAATTTCAAGAAAATGCTATTTTTTTTTCTTTTTTAAATGCTACAGTTATGTGTAATTAGAGAAAACTACAATACAGAGTTATTATGCCAATTTAGAGTGTAAGCTCCTTGAGGGCACTGATGTGAATGAACAATGTGTATGTAAGTGCTGCATAAATTGTTAGCACTGTATACATACCTCAAACAAATAAATACATTTATAATGCTTGGCTTTTCGGTGGAGGCCTGGGCAATATCTACTGATACAAGAAATACAGTTGCATATACAGCATGTAGCACAAAGTTATTAGAGTCACATTGTTCTAAGGGAAATAATCTCTTCATCAAACAGCAGTATTATTGTGTTCCAACAAAAAAGCAGCAGTTTTATGGTTTGTGTTCATAAAAGGTAAGAATGGCACATGCCCTGATGTCCAACTCCAATTAAGTGACCTTGTACAGTAGGACACTACAATAGCATTGGCTGTACAAACATTTTTATAACTTGCTTCCTCTAGCACAAGTCCTGATAGATAGCAGTATAATGAGGAGAGAAGAGTTTCTGATAAGCTGTTGCCTGAAAGAAGTATGTCAAAGGCATAATCAATGATCTGCACATGATTTAAAAAACATGTACCCCGTTTACTGGTTATTCTGTATATGCTTAGAAAAATTTAGCCTACAGCAGCACTTAGAAAAAAAAAAAGATAAATGACACACATATATATATATATATATATATATATATATATATATATATATATATATATATATATATAAATAAAGGCATTGCTATTTCTGCCCAAGAGCCTCCATAATTCTTACTGACATCGGTTGGACCGCTTTCACACTGAGGCGTTTAAGGCCTGATTCACACCTATGCATTTTTTGTGCTTTTTGCATTTTTTGTGCTTTTTGCATTTTTTTCAGATTTGCACTAGAGTCCATTTAACATTGTTTCCTATGGAACACGTTCTGTAGTGCAAATCTGCAAAATGCAAAAAGCATTAAAAATGCATAGGTGTGAATCAGGCCTTGGTGCTAGAAATAGAAAACTGAAAACTGCCTCCCATTCATTTCAATGAGTGATTTCACACCCGGGCGGTGCGCTTGCAGGACGTTTGGAAAGGTCCTGTAAGCAGCATCTTTGGGGCGGTTTGTATACAGCCCTCCCAAAATGCCCCTGCCCACTGCAATGAATGGGCAGCACTTCTGAAGCGCCTGAAAGAGCCCTGCTAGTGGCCGAAAAGCGCTGCTTAAACACGGCCCCAGTGTGAAAGGTGTCTTACAATTATGTGTTGGTACAACCTGGCTTTTATCAAATGTCCCTGATATGCCCAGAAACAGGCAAATATCCAAAAGACCAAAGAAAGAAAAGAAAAAAAAACAAAAAAAAACAAAAAACTCAGACTGTTTACTCTAGGTTATGCAACAGGATTCACTTTGCTAACCACACAAAGTACCCACCCTACTTCAGGGAGCATGGGAAGCCTTTTGATCTAAGAATTATTAGACTACTCATTTTTATGTTGACCATGGGGTTGATTTAGTAAAGGCAAAAAGACTTGACTTTGCAAGAGGATTTCCCCTTGGACTTGGGGAACGGTGACAATCTGACTGCTATCATTCAATCATGTGCAAGCAAAAATGTTTTTTTTCCTGTTTTGTTTTTTTCCCTTCCTAAAGCTTCACCATATTCATTAAAGGGGTTGTAAAGGTAAAATTTTTTTCACCTTAATGCATTCTATGCATTAAGGTGAAAAAACTTCTGACAATACTGCCGCCCCCAGACCCCCGTTTTACTTACCTGACCCCTCGAAAGTCAGCTGCTCGCTCCCGACATCTATTCCTCCGCTCAGCCTGGCCGCTGATTGGCTACAGTGGATGGATTGGAAGCAGCGCAGCCATTGGCTCGTGCTGCTGTCAATCACATCCAATGACGCGGCGCGCTGGGGGGGCGGGGCCGAGTGATACAGTGAGCGGCTATAGCCGCCGGCTGTATCACGGGAGCGCGCCCGCAAGAACTAACCACCATGCGAGGGAGCTCGCATTAAGGTGGTTAGTGCTTGCGGGGAGGTGCAGAACAAGCTGCACAGTGAAGGGAAGTATAACATGTTTGTTATTTAAAAAAAAAAAAAAAATTTACCTTTACAACCCCTTTAAGCTCTGAGGAAAATTATCTTGCAAACTGAAAAACCTATCTGCCTTTAGTAAATCAACTTCCATACCCCTATTGTAAAATAGGTACTCTTTGCTTTACTGAATAAGCCAATATTTTTTTTGTGCAAATAGGGTGTTTTAATGAATACAGGTATCATCTAAGAAACCAGTGCACTAAGAAGCAATCTTAAAGTGGTTGTAAACCCTTTACGACCACTTTTTGCTACAGGCTATAAGGCTATACGGTTTAGGAGATATCCCCTGTATCTGCATGTGCCAATGTCATCGGCACATGCGCACTGAAGCAATGGCACAGACGTGCCATTGCTTCAGTGAGTGTGCCGTTGCTGGCGCCTCCCGCGTGCATGCGCAGGAGTGACGTCATCGCGGCTTCGGCCAATCACAGTGCCGGAACCCGTGATACCCGTAAGCAACTCCATGAGCGATGTTGCCGGCTGTAACGGGGTACGAGGACCACTGCAGGGGCTTCGATCTAAGTTAAGTATTTCATAATGAGCTAGTATGCTATGCATACTAGCTCATTATGCCTTTGTCTTGCAGGTTATCTTTTTGGATTGTGGGTTTACAACCACTTTAAGGGGGAACCTTCCCTGTTACACTACACTGTCTACTGGCTTTAATAAAAAACGTAAAACCAATATACATATATTCTGGATTCGGGAAAGGCCAGATCTGTTATACGGGGTTGCTAATTTTAAACAAAAACACTTCAGACAACAAAATGCCTGAAATGACATTAATTTGATTTTCAGTTTGTCAATCCTCCTCTTTAAAACAGGGTCTATTTCTTGTTACCATACTGTACCATTATTCATGGTTGCAACTGAAAGCGCAACAGCTAAATGCTGTTCTTTAGTGCTCCTTGATTTATAGTTATTTAGAACCCCAGCAGGCAAACTACATAGCACATTAATTGTACCTTACTGAACTGCACCTACTTTGACAAAGGACTTTAGCAATTTCAGCTGGCTATACAGTCTATATTAGGTACTAGAGTGGTCTGACACCTACTCATTAAAAAGGAATTCAATATTCAGTATTTTATTGCTCTAAAAATAGTTACAATGTATATCAGAACACAAAAAGGGAAAAACTTAAATTTATATCAAAAGGCACTATTAGGCCCCTTTCACACATACGGATCATTCATTTCACCAGTTCAGTCACATCTTTTCAAAGAAAAAACGATGATGTTTTTATCAGTTTTTCATGGGTTTCTCATCAGTTTATTTAAACCCACTACCCATGCAAAAACAGATGGAAAACAGACCTTTTGTCAGTTTACATCCGTTTTTCGCCTGATCCATTTTTTAATGGAAGAAAAATAAAGCTTTGATGCGTCTCAAAAAACAGATGTTGACGGATGCGAATGTAAATTGATGTAAATGAATGAATGATCATCCATTTACATCCGTTTTTTCCATAGAGATGCATTGATGTCCGTTTTTCATCCGTCAACAGACGAATAAAAAACTGACAAACGGACAGAACGTATGAAAGGGGCCGTACTCTCTCTCAAAAGAAAAACAAAAGAAATGTCATCAAATCTTAAACATCTGTCTCATCAATAATACTTTTGCACCTTAACAATTCCTAATAATGCTGTTCAAAGCTGAGTATCGCTTATGGTCAATATATTATACTAGGTTTAGAGTAAAGGTGTTTAAGGAGTTTGTAATGCTTGTTTGAATGACTGGATTACTTGTTGATCTGAGGTAACAGCGAAATTAACAGGCATTCAAGTTTGAGAGCAGCCAAATTGTGGGATATTTTATATCAGTATGCCAGGTATACCCTTCCCTAAACTAGAAAAAAAAATGTCTAAATCATTACTACAGCCAATGCGTCTCCTCCAAAGACATTTGAGGAATATTATTTAATAGAAAGTACAAAAGAAAAACCTCTAATTCTGGTAGCTCAACAGCATAACCAATATAAAAATATATATATTAAATGTTGAAACCGATTACACAAATAATTGTGGCTATGACAACACCAGATGGTCAGTTATTATTATGACTAAGCACACTTAATTTATTTTCAAATAGATAGAATGTATACAAGCATGTGCATTGCCTCCCTAACCCTTTCACGACCAGATGTCAATAAAACCTAGATGTTAAAGACATCAATTTGCGCATAAAAAGTCTACACACCAATGTTAAAATGTCAGATTTCTGTGATGTAAAAAAATGACATAGATAAATAATTTCAGAACTTTTTCCACCTTTAATGTGACCTATAACCTGTACAACTCAATTGAATAAACTGAAATCTTTTAGGTTGAGGGAAGTAAAAATAAATAAATAAATAATATGGTTGAATTAGTGTGCACACCCTTAAAATAATATTTTGTTGAAGCACCTTTTGATTTTATTACAGTACTCAGTCTTTTTGGGTATGAGTCGATCAGCATGGCACATCTTGACTGCAATATTTGCCCACTCTTCTTTGCAAAAACACTCCAAATCTGTCAGAATGCGAGGGCATCTCCTGTACACAGCCCTCTTCAGATGGCTCCACAGATTTTCAATCGGATACAGGTCTGGCTCTGGCTGGGCCATTCCAAAACTTTAATCTTCTTCTGGTGAAGCCATTCCTTTGTTGATTATGTATGTTTTGGAGCATTGTCATGCAGTAAGATTAAGTTCCTCTTCATGTTCAGCTTTCCAGCAGAAGAAAAGGTTTTGTGCCAATATTGACTGGTATTTGGAACTGTTCATAATTACCTCTACCTTGACTAAGGCTCCTGTGCTAGCTAAAGAAAAACAGCCCCAAAGCATGATGCTGCCACCATCATGCTTCACTGTGGGTATGGTGTTCTTTTGGTGATGTGCAGTGTTTTTGCACAAAACATATCTTTTGGAATTATGGTCAAAAAGTTCAACCTTTGTTTCATCAGACCAGAACACGTTTGCCCACATGCTTTTAGGAGACTTCAGATGTGATTTTTGCTAAATTTAACCAGGCTTGGATGTTTTTCTTCATAAGAAAAGGCTTCCGTCTTGCCACTCTATCCCATAGCCCAGACATATGAAGAAAACAGGAGATTGTATTCACATGTACCACACAGCCAGTACTTGCCAGATATTCCTGCAGCTCCTTTAATGTTGCTGTAGGCCTCTTGGCAACCTCCCTGACCAGGTTTCTTTTCATCTTTTCATCAATTTTGGAGGGACGTCCAGTTCTTGGTAATGTCACTGTTGTGCCATATTTTCTCCATTTGATGATGACCATCTTCACTGTGTTCCATGGTATATCTAATGCCTTAGAAATTATTTGTACCCTTCTCCTGACTGATACCTTTTAACAGTGAGATCCCTCTGATGCTTTGGAAGCTCCCCGCAGGCCATGGCTTTTGCTGTAGGATGCAACTAAGAAAATGTCAGGAAAGACCTACTAGGACAGCTGAACTTTAAGGTTAATCAGAGGCACTATAAATGATGGCAGGTGTGTACTGACTCCTATTTAACATGAGTTTGAATGTGATTGCTCAATTCTGAACACAGCTACATCCCCAGTTATAAGAGGGTGTGCACACGTATGCAACATTATTTGACCTGACATTTTAACAGGGGTGTGTAGACTTTTTATATCCACTGTATGTTGATTGTTTTTCCATTTAACTGATTTTACGTTTACCAAAGTCAGTTGTTAAAGTGGAACTTCACTCGCTCAATAAACATTGACTATTTTTGATCCTTATGCTGCTAGCATTAGTAAAACAATAGGAAAGTACATCATATTCACTTGTTCACTAGGAGATATCCCCTGTATTTGCATGTGCCGACATCATCGGCACATACAAACTGAAGCAACGGCACGTACGTGCCATTGCTTCAGTTAGAATGTGCCGTTACCGGTGGCTCCCACGCGCATGCGCGGGAGTGACGTCATTGTGGCTCCGGCCAATCACAGCGCTGAAGCCCGCGATACCCAGAAGTAACTCTGGGAATGATGTCGCCGGCCGGAGCGGTGAACGAGGACCGGTGCGGGGGCTTCGATCTAAGGTAATACATAATGAGCTAGTATGCTATGCATACTAGCTCATTATGCCTTTGTCTTGCAGTTTTTTTTTTGTTTTTTGTTTTTTTTTTTTGGGGGGGGGGGGTTAAAACCACTTTAACATATAACACATGCACAATTGAGTCAATTTCAGTGTTGCTAGAGCACTCAGCAATCATGATGGATTCTAAGCGAGTCATACAATGTCACATTTTAATTCATTTTGTAAATATCCAACCAATAGTATGACAATAGTATGACATCAGTATATACTGTATATATTTTGTGTGCACACAAAGACAACCACTTTCTCACAGCAAAAGGCCAACTCTAAAGTTGTTAAATTCAACTGGGCCAGATTATCATTAACCTGATATGTTTGTACTGTTGCTAAATAAATAAGTTCTAATCTTGTGTCAGCTGCACAATGATGCAGCCTTGCCATTGGATTTCATTTGCTAAAACGTATTTCTTCCTTTGCTGCTGGCAAGAGCCTGCTTTCAGGCTGCAATGTCAAAGTTCAGCCTAGGCTCCAGCTGAGAGCTAATCATGACATCTGACCTGGTTTGCCAATAAATGGAAAACAAAAAGGGGCTTATTTTTTTTCATCTGTCCTTTGGGGAACTAACTCTTTGAATGAAAAGCTGCATATTCAAGACTAGGTCAGAAATATAATTACCTTGAATTGAAAGCAGGCCCAGCCTGCAGTGGTAGATAAACTAGGCCTTGTTTTCTGCAATTTGGAAATGCCCTGGACTTTATAATCTATTTTAATCTGCTAGGGGCCTGGTTTATATAAGTGCATGTCCAATTAAAATTTACAGCACACTTAATGCCAGACCAAGGAATGAAGAAGCCTCATAAATTTAGGCAAGCAACCAATGGGGCACACCAAAGGGGTTTATAAAACAAGCTTGTGATTCTGCTAAGATTGTAACATGTTTTTTTTTTTCCTTCTTATAGATCACATTCTTAGTCTTAAATGTACAGTTTATACTTGCACAAAACAGGCAATGTGCTTTATTCCAGTTGGTGTGAATTACATGAATACATTGTGAGGATCCAATATTATCATGTGTGGTACAGCAAGTCATAAGGACAACGTTTAATGGGGAATATAGGTCAAATAAATGTAAGCATTTCTTCAAAATGTATTATACTAATATCTTATTAATCTCTGCAACACTTGATCAGCTTCATATAACCCACAAAGTAGGGTTTGAGACAAAATGGGACTCTGTATGCTACAAGTATGAAAGGTTCAGACTCCAGCCACAATGTGCCACGTTTGTTTGTGATTGAACTTGTAGCCCAGAACAGGTGTTTGAGGTAAAAGTTATTGGTGTATTTAGTAGTAATTAGTTACAATTAACTGGTCTTCTGCAGTTGGAATGGGACTAACTACTGCTAGCAATACTTGCTACTAAAGCTGCCTGGGTATACAAGTTTTTAAATTGGTCCTGGCTGTTTCAATCCATCTATATATCCCTCGCTCTCATCAATTTGTACCTGAGGGTTCCCACCGCCCTCTCTCGCCCTCCTCCTCCTCTGGTTGCAGAGAGATCTGTCCCCACCCCGAGCTGGAGAGTATGCAATGATGCCACGCGGAGGTGGGTAGGCGGAGCATTAGGCCACGCCTCCACCAGTTAAACTATGTGCACCAGGTATGGAAAGCGACAGTCAGTCATGGTCCGTTTTATGGGGAGGCAGTCGCCCCCCGGCAAAATACGCGCCCATACTGCCAGTGCCCATTAAAAAATATAGCAAGGCAATCCGGCCACGGGAGGCTGTATCTGAGCGGGACGGGTCGGGGGGGTTTCGTGCGGGGTAGGTGGGCAAAAAAGCCCCCCCCCCCTGCAAAGTGCCACCCTAGGCCTAGGCCAGGATACAGCACTGCATAGGACGACAATAAGCCGTACGCGCCATAGAGTTGGGCTTTATGGCAGAGTGGCCAGAAGAAATCCATTACTTTCAGCAAAAAACAAAATGGCACATTTTGAGTTTGCAAAAAGGCATGTGGGAGATGTATCGATGAAGGTGCTCTGGTCAGTACTATGTCTGGCGCAAACCCAACACATCACATCACCCAAAAAACACAATTCTCACAGTGAAACATGGTAGTGATAGCATCATGCTGTGGGAATGTTTTTCAGCAGTCAGGACTGGGAAACTGGTCAGAATTGAAGGAAGAATGGATGGTGATAAATACAGGGATATTCTTGAGAAAAACCTGTACCACTCTGTGTGTGATTTGAGGCTAGGACGGAGGTTCACCTTCCAGCAGGACAATGACCCCAAACACACTGCTAAAGCAACACTTGAGTGGTTTAAGGGGAAACCTGTAAATGTGTTGATAAAAAAGAAAGAAGGACGGCGCCCTCTAAGTGCAGCATGTATGTTAAAAATATTTATTACAATAGATAAAAACACTCACATTTGAGTTGCTAAAAACCAGCATGTAAAGTAGTTTCATCCGCGTGCTCTCGGGGGATGTGGGTGTCACGGACCAGTGGAGGGGTTCCTGGGATGTGAGTCCTGTAACCTGGGTCCTGGTAGCTGTTCCGGTGGTGCCGAGGGTCCTCAGAGCCTCCGGGCGGCCAGGATATCGGTCATGGAGCCTCCGTGGAGCGCCGTGCTGACCTGCGTCTCCACTTCCGGGAGCGGGGTGAGGTGGGCAGTGCTTCGCGTTCGGAGCATGCGTGCTCCTTCATCAGGCTATGCTGGTGGCCATATTCAGTGTGGGAATTTATACCATAGGCAATGGGAGGGGTGGGGAGGTAATTGAGAGGAGGGTGGGACTATGTATAATGATTGGGCACGTAGGTAACCATGGAGATGGGGTGTACACAATGTGGAAGGGGAGTGAAGGGAGACGGGGAGTGGGCGGGGCGGGGAGTGAGGAGGGGGGGAAAAAAAAGGGAGATATGCAAATGAGTGTGTTGTGATAAGAACATATATGTGTGTATATGGAATGTGGGGTAAGGAAAAGGCGGTCTATAGGAAGAGGAATGTTGTACTGATCATAGTGGACGGGAACAAAATATATATATATACATATATATATACACATATATACATACATATACACATATCTATATACATACATGTCAACATATATGGGAAGGGAATACAAAAATGCAGAAAATGGTATATAATTAAATAGGTATATAATTATAGGGAGAGATTGGTGGTATATGTAAGGAGATTCCATAATACATTTCATTATTGATTAATTGTTGATTTCACCCTGTTCATGAGATATGTTCAGGGTTTGCTTATTTGCTTAATGATTAGAAAAATATCTTGGTATATTTTAGTGAATGTGACAGACTGTCTTATGACAAGTAGTGTCTACAGAAAACCAGACGTCAAAGGTAAACACCAGCAGATCTTTTTACATGTTGTTTAATTCCAAAAGCGTTTGGTCCAACATCTGATGCATATTTAAGTTGTCGTCTTTTGCACGTGCCACTTTCTCTTCTAAATCATCAATGCTCTTTTCCAGCTTGGCTACTGTCCTCTCTGCAAACTCAGCGCGTGTCTCAGCCTCCTTCAGTTTGTCTGTGAGAACCTTGATTTCCTCTTCATATTTGTCCTCCTTCTGGGAGTACTTATCCTCTGAAGCTATTAGTACATATATGTGTAATACAATATCTTAACAAAAAAATCTGGTTTTGAGAAATGTTGGATATGCAGCAAACTCCACCCCAGTACAGCCAGAAACCCCACTTCTGGTACCAAAAACTGTTAGGCGCTCGTCTTTTCCTTGTGGCCTAGGCTCTTGGAGATGGCTCAGTGGAGGTCCTCGCCGGCGGTTAATCAATGACACATACACACATAGGTATGCTGAAAATGATTACAATAGTTTATTCCAGGACTCGCTGTTTTATGCTGTTTTTACAAGACTCTGCCCCAATTTGGGGGCCAATCAAAATGATACATATTAGCATATTCGGTAATTTCTTAATCTCGTGATTTTCCATACTTTAATAATGCCTTCATCTTGTGATCTTAAATGTTAACCCCTATAGTTCAAGTTAATAGGTCAAAAGTTTCCTTATTTTCTGTCACCGTCTGCTTGACCATGAGGTGTCCAACCACAGCTTCCCCAAAAAACTAAAGTTAGCTGCTGTTGGCCCTCTCATACCCAGCAACAGTGTACAGAGATAAAAAACACAGACAGATGTTTCCTCAGATGGAGATATAAGACAGAAATAGACAGACAGGGTGATATTGCAATGAGATAATTCAGTAAGTAATACTTGTCATAAGACAGTCTGTCACATTCACTAAAATATACCAAGATATTTTTCTAATCATTAAGCAAATAAGCAAACCCTGAACATATCTCATGAACAGGGTGAAATCAACAATTAATCAATAATGAAATGTATTATGGAATCTCCTTACAATATATATGAGAA